>CM033472.1:233780018-233784405 GCA_019447015.1 Hymenochirus boettgeri
TTAATCTTCTAACTCTATGCTATCTAATCTATCTCATCTATCTACTATCTAAAATCGCTATCTATCACTAACTACTGCTACTACTAACTCTGAATCTATCTATCTATCTATCTATCTATCTTATCTCTGCTATCGTAATGTATCTATGTATCTATCTATGATCTATCTATCTATCTATCTATCTCCTATCTACTAAACTAATCGTATCTCTATCTAACTCTGCTGATCTACTTCTAACCTCAGATAGATAGATAGATAGATAGATAGATAGATAGATAGCAGAGTTAGACAGATAGATAGATAGATAGCAATCTATCTATCTATCTATCTATCTATCTATCTATATCTATCTAACTCTGCTATCTATCTATCTATCTATCTATCTTCTATTACTCGGCTATCTATCTTATCTAACTCCTGCTATCTATCTCTATCTCTATCTATCTATCTTCTACTCTGCTATCTATGCTAACTCGCTACTATCTAAACTCTGCTATCTATCTAACTCTTACTACTATCTATCTATTCTATCTATCTATCCTACCTCTGCTATCTATGTATCTATGTTCGTATCTATCTATCTATCTATCTATCTATCTATCTCTGCATCTATCCATCGAACTGCTATCTATCTATCTAAACTCTGGCTTCTATCTTAACTCTACTATCTATCTCGCTGATCTATCCGCATTCACATCTTATCTATCTCTCATCTATCTATCTAAAGCTATCTATCTCTATCTACCTCCTACCTACCGTCATCTATCGATCTATCTATCTATCTATCTATCTATCTAATCATCTATCTTCTATCTCCGTCTTAATAACAACTGCTATGCTATCTATCTAACTCTTCTATCTATCATCTATCTATCTATATCTATCTACATCTGCTATCTATCTATCTAATCTATCATTATCTATTCTTCTATCTATCTATCTATCTAACTCTGCTATCTATCTATCTAACTCTGTACTATCTATCTATTCTCAATCTATCTATCTAACCTCTGCTATCTATCTATCTATCTATCTATCTATCTAACTCTTCTAACTATCTATCTATCTAACTCTGCTATCTATATATCTCAACTCTTGCTATCTATGTATCTATCTATCTATCTATCTGAGTCTATCTATCTATCTATCGTCTAACTCTGCTATCTATCTATCTACTCTGGCGACTACTCTGCTAATCTCATCATTCTATCATCACTCTGCTATCTATGTAGCTTGTATCTATCTATCTATCTATCTACTATCTATCTATCTACTCTATCTTCTATCTATATCTATCTTATCTATCTATCTATCTATCTATCTATCTACTAACTGCTGAACTCTGCTATCTATCCATCTAACTGCTAATCTACTCTCCTACTAACTCTGCTATCTAACTACTGCTACTATACCATCCACTATCCACCATCTATCTATCATGAACTGCGCATCAGAGCCATAAATGTATTGAGTCCTTTCCAGACTTCTCCTCCTAACCTAGTGACTCCCCCCTAGGTCCAAGAGACTCCGAGCGCGCCGCGTGCAAATTCTGCAAGTGCACGGTGCGGAGAACGTTAACAAGCTACGTGCCGTGTGGAGATTTCAACGGAATCTCGTGGATTCGGGGCACCCCCTCGCTTTAAATGGTTAACTAAAATAAGATTTGGGCACCCGAGCGAAAGACATCCGAGTCATCTGCCCCGAATCTTTTAGCATAGATACACTGTTTGTTAGCATAAGATACAGAGTAAGTTCAGTTAGTAGAGCATAGGATCAACTAGGAATGCCCTATCATTCTGAATTCCCAAGAGTGGAGTATCTGTCTGGTTGTGTTCGAAACAGAGACTTTGAACCTCCAGATCATTAGCAGCAGCGTCCACAGGGCCATCTCAGTGTAATGCGTAGGATAGAATCCAGATTGCAAAGGAGCCATAGGTTCTGAGCATGGAGGTGTTATTGATACGGATGAAACGAATTTGGTAAGTGAGAGAAACCGGGCGGTCAGTTGGCTAAAACGAGGGGTCTAGCGAGGGCTTTTTTAGAATGGGCTTAACCATGGGGCATGCTTAAAGAAGGGAAAATTCCAGTTTAAGGAGGTCAATTGAATAATGTTGATGAGTTAGGGGGTTATCCAATAATACAGTCGTCTAGTAACAGAGGGCATTGTATCAAAGAGGACAGAGATGATCTGAGTGGACATTTGGTTTTGGTTGACCTAACAAACTAGGACATATACAGTCAAGTATCTATTCATATGTATCAATTCTTTGGGTGGATTAATTTACCGGACTTCGTTTAGATCGAGCGTTTCCTAGTCATCCGACTGGCTTTCTCATTCAGAATGACTTGTACAAGAATCTTGTGGCAATTTATGTCCCCTGAAAAATCCCAATTAGCATATCACAACTAGCCAGTGTTAAGGGTCGTGATTAATATGGCTAGAGGTGTTATGATGAACCACGCCCAGTAGTAGGTGTCAAAACAGCATTGTACATGGTCAGACACGTTTGGTGTCGAACCCCCCCACCTCTTTTAGGCTTGTTTTCTTTATTTTCCATAATGGCCTCCTTACCACCTCTCTTGAACCAGTCACGTTCCTTCGCCAGTATGTTACATTACAATCTTCAAAGACTTCAAGACTACTTTCAAGTGCCAGTTTATTATTTAATCCAACAGATATCCCAATGAACCCCTGGGATGAATGAGAACCTTCACATGCATACATGTAAAGGTTTTTTTGGTGTGAGTTAAACTTCAAATCTTGTACAAAGTGATTTTAGTGTTGGATTTTGTTTCTTTATACTTTAGTCTTAATGTTCCTTCCTTTTTATAGGCAATAAAACAAACTAATAATCAGTGCAATCTGAATAACAGATGACTTTAACCATTTAAGTGATTGATAAAGATTGAGAAAGGGCGGATTGCAAGTCTGCCCTTGGCTCATATTCTACATTGTTTTGTTTAGTTCTGTCCCCTTTCCTTGTATTTTGGTCTCTGGCTTGGCTTTTCTGCTTTCTTGCTGCTATCAGGGATGTTGGGTTCTGAGTTGGTTCCATTTTCTTCTGTTTGCTCTAATCTTTTTTTAGGATGGTGGAGACTGGATACCATAAGTAATATAGGGCCCTATTTGTGAATACGTGGTAATACTTTTAAAGGGCAAGTCCACCCCCAAAACTAACTTTTTATATTTATTTGGCCCAAATAAGTGCTCCAAAACAAACTTTACAGGTCATGTAAAATAAATCGTCCAGTGGTTCAAAGTTACAGACCTTTGAGATTATATCAGCTGCTTCCCTCCACTTCCACTTAATGACCTGAGCTGCAGCTTAGAAACAAAAAAAATTCCTTGCCTGTGTTTGTGTGTGCTCTCTCTCTATCTCTCTCTCTGGGCTGGCTGGCTTGCAGCTGTTTATCCCTGGATTTCTTCAGTACACATACCTTTACACTGTGATTGGTGAGAGGGAAAAATCCGAGGGATCCAGGGGTCAGACCATTACTGATGCACTTCCTCTGTTCGCAAACTGCTAGGATGCTAACAGCATGGTGCTCAAGAACATGAAAAGAACAGAGGAAAGGGTCAGGTAACCGTCTCTGGGTTCATCGCTGTATGTGGTCCATGCTGCAGGATTAAGCCAGCTACAAAGTGTCTGTAAACTTTTGAACCACTGGACCGATTTAACATGCTGTAAAGTTTGTGTTTTGGGAGACTTTTTTTGGGCCAAATAAAAGTATAAAAATTAGTTTTTGGGGGGTACTTGCCCTTTAAGCGATACTGCGCCTTTACAATCGATTTGATGATTGTTAAACAATTGTATTTCGATTGATTTAGCGATATTTAATTTACATTTAATTTATCGTTAATTAATATAGACGAAATCGTCACATTACCCGATAAATACCAATAGGTAAATCTACGATCATACAATCGTAGAATTTACGATTCTATGGGGATAGTAACTCTATGATCGCATTATGTATTGGTATTTAGATTGTTATCCATTAATTCCGAGTTATCATCTATCTCTGCTATCTATCTATCTATCTATCTATCTATCTATCTATTCGATCTATCTATCTATCTATCACCTATTATCTGCTATCTATCTATCTTACTCATCTACTCTGTCTATCTATCTATCTATCTATCTTAATCCCCCTAAATTCTATATTCTTTCTCTAGTATCTATCTTCTGCTATCTATCTATCTACAACTCTTCTATTATCTATCTATCTATCTATCTATGATCTATCTATCTATCTATCTTCTTTACATGCATATCTATCTTATCTTTTCTGTTCTTTTTTATCTTCAGCTATCTATCTATAATCTATCTATCTAGATCTACATGCTATCTATCTATCTATCTAAGAGTCTATCTACAACTCT
>CM033472.1:233784573-233932554 GCA_019447015.1 Hymenochirus boettgeri
TATCTAGTGCGTATCCTCGATCAATCTACGTGTTCTCTCTGTAATATTCCCATCTCTCTTTCGGGTTATCTCAAAAACTCTATCAATGTACCACATGTAAACCCTTATATCTATATATTAGCGAGCAGTTGTACATATATTAAAATAAAATGGAGCTATCTGTATATCTGTCATCTATCTGGATCTATCTACCTTCTATCTGATACTATCTATCTATCCTATCTGGGCTGTCTGGTCTGGGTTCTATCTATCCTTATCTAGTCTATCTATCTATCTATCTATCTATCTATCTATCCCTATCTAATCTATCTATCTATCTACTATCTATCTATCATCATCTAATCTTATCTATGCTATCTATCTATCTAATCTATCTATCTATCTTGTGTCTATCTATCTACTATCTATCACCTTTCCTCTCTCTCTCTTTCTCCTCTCTCTCTCTCTGTCTGTCTGTCTGTCTTATCTCCTGTTCTGTTCCATGTTTTTTGTTCTCCTGTTTGGCTTTTTTTACTGACAGCCGCTTTTAACATTTGAAAAACAAAACGTTTTTGTTGGTGAAATGTCTGGGCTGCGCGGTCGTTTGGGTTTTCCTAATCTAATAAATTTATGGTTTTTAATGGGTAAACAGTTGCCCCACAGGCACCCAGTACACACACACAGGGACCGGTGGGTTCTAAATAGTAATGGAAGTTAAATAGGGTAAGAAATGCTACGTAATAGAATGATTTCAGATAATATCAATTATAGCTATAGACAAGTTATTAGATCTATCTATAGAATGTTATTATATAATATTATTTTAGTACATAGATATAGATAAGTATGTAGATCTATCCATAGAATGCAATTATATATTATTAAAGTACATAGATAAAGATAAGTTAGTGGATCTATCCATAGAATACTATTAAATAATATTAGTAAAGTACATAGCTATAGATAAGTAGATCTATCCATAGAATGTTCTTAGAAAATATTAATAAAGTAGACAGATAAGTAAGTAGATCTTTCCATAGAATGTTCTAAGATAATATAATATATAAAGTATATATAAGTAATATCTTTCCATAGAATGTTCTAAGATAATATATAATTCTGGTAGTGTGTCTAATCCTAGATTCTTGCTACTCTGATGTACATGTCATGTAAGTGTCTTCTCTAGTGTTCTAATCTAATTGCTAATTAACTACACAGATAAGTAAGTAGATCTTTCATTAGAATGACAGATACTATCAATAAATAAATAGATCTATCCATAAAATGTTTTTACAGATATATTACTGAGGTTTGGTTTTCGATTTTTCAATTTACAACTTGAATCACAAATAAATAACTAGTAATGGAAGCAAGCAGTCCTCTATTTACACAACAAACAGAACACTGCATCAGTCCTGTCTGTGGGCGGCGCTACACAGTAGTAACTTTTCATGGGAAACACCTTTTACAGTTGACCAAATAAAATATCATTAATAGTTCAATCCTTACAATATCTGATATTCAAATCCCAATGATTTTCCAACCAATATTAGCGATTAACAATCCTATCAATTAATCTCAATTAATATTGACATATGAATATTTCACACACACCACACAACAACAAAAATCCCACAGGCAACCAGATATAATGTCTGTCATACAACAAAAGCATCCATTCTGATTTGTTATGTTTATTTTAATGCCCAAACCAGTTAGATGTCAGGTAAACACATTCGATACTTACTGCTGGGTGAGTTCCATTTCATGTAACCTGTTGCAATAAAAATGTAACAATGTTAACAATTTGCAACCACAAAAACTTTGCAACAGTGTTTCCCCCCAAACCCCTAACTGCAACATAGTACGCCACACAGTCTAATCATAAGGTACAACAGAATTTCTGTTTATATAGTAAGATCACATATTATACATGTCTCTGGCTAGTTCTGTTTATATCGTAAGATCACATATTATACATGTCTCTGGCTAGTTTTGTTTATAATAGATCACTTATTTACAAGTTCGTGTTTATAATTCATAGAGTCACATATTAAACATTGTCCTGGCTAGTTCTTTTTTATATAAAATTCCACATATTATAAATTTCTCTAGCTAGTTCTGTTTATATAATAATATCCCATGTTATACATTTCTCTGGCTAGTTCTGTTTATATAATAAGATCTCATATTATACATTTCTCTGGCTAGTTCGGTTTAGATAATAAGATCACATATACATTTCTCTGGCTAGTTCTGTTTATATAATAATATCCCATATTATACATTTCTCTGGCTAGATCTGTTTATATAATAAGATCTCATATTAACATTTCTCTGGCTAGTCTGTTATATATAAGATACATGTTATACATTTCTTTGGCTAGTTCTGTTTATATAATAAGATCCCATATTATACATTTCTCTGGAGACTAGTTCTGTTTATATGAAGTTACAATATTGTTTATATTTCTATGGTAGTTCTGTTTATAAAAAATATAGATCCGATATTATAACATTTATCTAGCTAGTCTGTTTATATAGAAGATTAACATATTGTATATTTCTATGGCTAGTTGCTTTTTGGGTTATATATAAGATCCCATATTATCATTCTCTAGCTAGTTCTGTTTATATAGAAAGATTACATATTGTATTTCTATGGCTATTTTCTGTTTATATAATAAGATCCCTATATACATTTTCTAGCTATGTCTGTTTATATAGGAAGATTACATATTGTACATTTCTATGGCTGTTCTGTTTATATAAATCCCATATTATACATTTCTCAGCTAGTTCTGTTTATATAGAAAGATTACATATTGTACATTGCTATGGCTAGTTCTATTTATATAATAGACCTCATATTTAACATTTCTTCTGGCTAGTTCTGTTCATATAATGATCTCATAATTAACATTTGCCTGGCAGTTCTGTTTATATAATAAGATCACATATTATACATTTCTCTGGCTAGTTCTGTTTTATATAATATCACATATTATACATTTCCTCTGGCTAGTTCTGTTTATATAATAAGATCACAATTATACATTTCCTGGTTTATTCATAAGGAATCTTAGAAAGTTAAGATTAAACAAAGTTCCATGTTATTGTAGGGTGTCTCCTCCCCATTGTTCAGCTGTTCTCTAGTAAACACAAGTTCAGCTTGGGAAATTACCTTTATGCTGGGGTTCATTCTACTGCAAGTCAGGTTGAGATCCAGTCCTCTTCCCAGATTATCAACTGATCATGGCTATAGACTTACTTTTTCTTCTTGTACATAGTGAATCCAGCAGAAGAGAGAGAAAAGTGCCTCAATGTGAGAGATCCAGCAGAATGAACCTCCTAACACTCTCCTTAATACTACATCCAGGACAAAACGCATCTGCACTGTATAGCTCTTAAACTAATTTATGGTGGGAATTATATTTTACGTTGTCAACTCTCAAGCCATAAAACAAAGTTTATTGGAATCACGTGACACCAGGCAGCCATATAGAACTCATCTCTGTGGGACCATAAATAACTATCAGCTTTAAACTTCTATTCACTAGACTGAGATTCCCAGAAGCTTTTAATATTAGAAAAAAGAAATGAAATAGAATGTTATTTAAAGTTAGAACTTTGTTAATTACCAGCATGATCTTACATGTACCAGGCTATGATCTGACATAATACAGTGGGTCTTTATATGTATAAACAAATTTTCTCTGTTTTAGTTTGTATTACAATTTGCAATTCCCAACATAAAACAAGCATAACTAGATCCAGTGCACTGCAGGATAAAGTTTTGTTTGCATAATAACCACAATCCCTTGTATACTAAATATTAAGGAAATAGTTCTGTAAATATACAGTGTTCATTTATTTTCTCATATTCAAAGTTCTGTCCCACATTATATTCATTTCACTCAAAATGGACAAACTTTGTCTAGATAATATCAAGGGACACATGAAACTAGACATTGGAATTAAACAAACCTTCCATTTAACATTAAACTTACATTTAACCAGTATTCCTTAAAAAACTGATTTTACATACTGTATGTAATATTTACTGTGTAACATTAAACAAGTCTAGGTATTGAATGTGTATCCAATACATTTCATTATAAATAGATCATTCTTGTCTAGAATAGGATTCTGTAATATCTGCATTAAGACTCAGCATAAACATTGTAAAATTCTGCTCACTCCACTTTTATTATAGGCAAAAATCAATACCATGTCCATATATTTATTTCAGCCTTTGGTCTTGTGTTGAGATTTAAGA
Organism: Hymenochirus boettgeri; assembly: GCA_019447015.1. Taxonomy (NCBI): domain Eukaryota; kingdom Metazoa; phylum Chordata; class Amphibia; order Anura; family Pipidae; genus Hymenochirus; species Hymenochirus boettgeri. The sequence continues at coordinate 233,788,832 of CM033472.1, forward strand.
GCTAATTCACTTAAAACGATCAATATTTAATTTGCAATGAACAGAGCCAAATGTCCCTTTACATCAACTGTTTTAGGTAGTACTTCATGACTTTTAAGGTCCACAATCCATATTTCCACTGCCCTTTTCTTATTAGTTTTCAGCAGGGAGAAAATGTTCTCCATTATTTAATGCTTTTTATTCTTCTCACCATAGTTTTGAAAGTCTGTAATGTTCTGTTTCAAGTAATGTTGCTTCTAGCAGTGTAGCCTTACTTTTTGTACTTTGCTCCCACACTGTTAATTATACTTCCACCTTGCTACATTGTTACTTATAGAGGAGATACAATCACTTTAAGGGGTGTGGGTATTCCAAGAACTTTACTTCACAGAGCATTTATTTAACCATGATAAAAAGAAGGCTTCTCTAGACCATAGAAATGGGGCAATATTAAAAAAATAACAATAATAAAATGTCTTTTCAACCTTCTTGGTGCTGACGCAAATTCAAAACTATAATGATCTTGTTTTTTATTCGTTAGGGGCCTTTAAAATATCACTTTTGCATGACTGATTTCTCTGTTTCCTATGACAGGCAAAGTCCTTGGTTGTAGATCTTAATTTTAGCCACAGAATAACTATTGGACACATTGATCTATTTATAAATTGTCTTTAAACACCATAGACTTTCTAGATGTTATAGGAATTGTCAGCAACATACTTTTTAATCTCGTGATGCTGATGCACTGATGTGGATAAGTCCTTATTATTTTATTATTTTTTGTGCACTACTAGGGAAGCTAAATCAAATGCACTAACTAGGATCACGTGATGATGATTTTCAGGTTAACCAAAGGGCATCTGACTATTTTTTTTCTATATTCTGAACAGGCTTGTCCAACAGCGCCTTCCTATGGAGACTGGTGGTAACTGCACATGAAAGTTATAAATCTGAACACAGAATTCAGTGTACAGGAAATCTCTAAATCCACTGACTTTATCCCCCTTAATATATATGGGATGTAATAAAGTTAGTTCAGAAACATAACATGACATAATTAAATATATTAATTATTTTGAGCTTTCTCTTTAGGTAACAGATATTTGACAGCAATGAATTTTACTTTATATACAGTCTTGCACCAACAATGAAGGGGATCCTTTTATATTACAATTTGTAAACCAAATTGGAATATTGGGAGGTGATATCCCTATTTTACACCTTCCTGTTGTACATATGTCCCATAATAAGTGATAATAACAATTAATTTTTATTATGATGCTCATAAAGAATCCTGGAAAGATCAATAATTCCTATGGTCCCCTGCAATATTAGTATAAAAAAGTGATTGGCTAACAATTAAGATGCTTAAAGGGACACAACCAGAATATGGCCCTATCCAATCCCTGAATGCATTATATATTATTACAGTAGCAGCAGAAATCTAGTCATATGACACAAGGCAATCTCCTTCATTGAAATCTAATGTTATTAGATTGGGCCTATTGCTACTATACACAGTACCCCATAAAGATTAGTCAATAACTCATACATTTATTACTGATATTTGGATCTGTGTGTTTCTACCAGTGCTAATGCCACTACATGATGGGCATTCTATAAACTTCTTCAGCTTTACACAATTGGGATAAGCTTTCATGAACTGTAAGTTGTATTTTGCTTTCTTTCAGCCAAGAATAGTAAACAAATTGACACAAGAATAAAGTAGACTGAAGTCAAATAAAAATAAACCCTTAAAGGGTAAATTAAAGAAAATCTAATTTAATGTGTGCAAAGCAACATAATTACTGAGAGTTAAATGCACCAAATCTTAAATCATGTATTGGAGTATTGTCTTTTGTAGAATTCCCACAAGTAGCAGCTCCACACATTGAATGGGGGGGGGGGGCGCATTGATTTCCTGGTCTACCAATTGACAATAGGCCTGACATTTAAACATAGGGATGGTCTCTAGTAAAGGGTGTGCAGGATAGTGGATATCAGTTTAAATAATGACCGATAATGGTATCAGTATCAAACTGTACTGGGTTTTAACAATTTTTAAACTGCTATTGAAATGTACTTTTTAAAGAAACATTTTTGTGCAAACAGTATACACACAGAACTCCATGTCTTCAAAGAACAGCGCCATCAGCTGGGCATAAATACATGCAGCTATAAAAGGACCCAAGGTGATTAGTTCCATACTGCATTAACCTTAAAGTGTTTTTGATCATAAACATGTTACCAAACTCCCTATGTTTTTACCATGTACACAAGCACAGGAGACAATGAAACTAATGGCCCTGATGGTTTCTTTGCATCTTCGGTGGAAGGAAGGTGTTGGGTGGGACCCAGCCTCATAATTTCCATAAGTTTATCTGTTGAATCCAGTGTAGTATTAATCAGTTTTCCCTTTTCATAGGACGCAGTTGGGATAACAGATGTTGACATAACCCACATACAATTTCAAATCTATTTTCCCAAGGGCCTCACATCCCTATAGGGTATACAACTGATCATGGAAACAGACCCTATCTATCTCATTGATGACCTAAACAGATTTAGGTTCCTAAAATTTACCCCCCAGGAAATACAAATATAAAAGCTCCCCTTCTGCAAAATCAGTTTTATTCCAGGCAGATGGCACGTGTCCATATAACACCAGAGTCCAGTTCTAGGACCTTTGTATTGTCTGAGGTGTTCTGAAAGCTTTGTGTACTTTGTTTCATGGTGATGTCTGTTTTTAATAGTAAACAGGTTGGATTGTCTGTGGTGTCACACTCTTAAGCAAACGTGAATCCAGAGACCACTAATTACCAACCCTGGATATAACAAGCAAAACTACATATTTACAGCTTCCCTGGGCATCAATATCACATCAAGCGATTCTCAGTATATATATTGGCATAAAAGGCACCTAAATTACTCTTATATATATTCTCATCACTGTAACACTAAAGGGCAAATTTAAAAATATAATGTAAGTTAATCCTTACACTAGGTATGTGTGTGTTAATGCATGCCTTCAATCCAGTACTGTTTTGTTCAGGCTAGTTATCACCCCCTTCCCACTCTAAACCGACTCCACCTTCCATTTATGACTTTCTGTGAAGCCAAGCATGCTCAGTATTCACCATGACCAGCACTGGCAGGGATAATTTCCCACCATGCAATTAACATATACCAATTGTCACCTTTCCAGTTACAGCAAAACTGCAACAACAGAAGATATTGATAATAGGGCACTTGAATGAAAGTTGAAAAATAAGATGATACAAAATGGATATCTAACAGAATAGCGGGACAGCTCAATACAAATGGAACAGTGATAATTTTCAATAATAGCTGAGCCCCTATTTTTAGCACAATACTGGCCTTATTCCACTGTTTTTGAGTTTTACATGTAAATGTAACTAACATAAACTGTGAATTAAAAGATTTGCCACTTAAATTTAAGGGTTTCCTGAAGAAAAACTCAATCCTTCCACCCCTCTTACCTGGAGTCTTTAGGTTTACCCTGTGTACTTCGGCCAGGGGGTGAGAGGCTCCCCAAAGTGGTAACTGTTTTGGTAGGAGGAAGGATCAAATAGTAAATGGACTGTCAACTCTAATAGATTATTTACTGACTTTACACAGGAACATCTTCATGTAGATGCGCTTAGAAACTCAAGTGATTGGAACTAGTTTTTGTTAAATAAAAAGAGAAAATGTCCCCAAATGACCTTTAAATGTACATTTAAAGAATTTGAGATAAATCAGTAAATGGCCTGTACTTTGTAATGCAAAAGTAAATTCTTTATTGCTAACTATTGCCTTGGTTTTCTTGCATTCCCATCTTGTGCAGAAGGAGCTATCTCATATCATTCAAACAAGCCTAGGATGTCCTAGCTTCTTTAGATCCTAAGTTTAGGCTTGTAAAGAAGCTATATCCATAATAATAATAATAAAGTTACACTTCTTTGTTTATCCGTCTGTCAGAGTCTTTTCTGAAGCTAGTTACAAACCTGCACCCATTCTTTGTCCTTTCCTCTTACCCATGGCACCTTGGGGTGGAAAAAAATATTTTCAGGTTGTGGCTAGCTTTAAGGAGATTATACTCCTTAATGGACTTTCTTCTAGCAGTAGCTGACAATTTCTAGCTCCTCCTCCTTCTTCTAACATATTTTCTCCAATGTAAGAGATAGGAGAATCGTCAGTGACAATACTGTGGGAGGAGCTGGAAAAAGTTACTGCATGAGTATAATACTCCTTTAAACATTATTCAGAATTTAAGGGATGGGGTTTATGATGCAGCTGATGATACAAATGGGCATGCTCATACCTGAGACTTGGGGGTGAGTAGTAGGGGGTAGCTGGTGATGTCACAGCTCACAGTACTGATTTTTTTAATAATGTTAACCTTATTGTTTGTTTGTTTTTTTTGCAACAGTCCCTCTTGCACTCAAAAAGATTAAAACTGCACTCTTAAAATATTGGTCAACCCTGCATCCTCCCACGCGCGTCTCTCTCTCCTGGTGTCCGTGCGCGCTCTCAAGATTCTGCATTCATGGGCCATGTCGTTACACCTCTCAGTTAGTACATAGGATTACTTCATTTATTTCTGCAGCTTTTGATGTTGTCAGCAGTTGCTATTCCATGTAAATAAACAGTACAACTTGGTCTATTATAAGGACTTGTCTCTCTTTATTTAATATTGTAACTTGCTCTTTAGTAATTATTTAAAATATTTCTTTAAACACACCATACTCTTGCGTAGAAGATATAAGGGCTTTGTCCAATGGGACAGGACAATTGTTGTATCAAAGTTAGTCAAGGTTATAATATCTTACAATTGCTAAACATCTTTTAAAGTATTATTTTTTTACTTAAAAAATATTGGTTAAAAATATTGGAATTTTGTTTTTGCCACAATAAATACTTTTCATCCATTTTGTCATCACAATTGGATGAATAATACATTGAACATGTTGAGAAACATGATCAATGGCCACACAATTGGTTGCACCATTTTCTTTTCCACCGCAGACTAGCGATCCATTTATTGATCAATAGTCTATTACAGCCCCATACACAATAATATTCCGATCATTTCATCAAATTTGATCAGAATCTATAGATTGATTGGCAATATGGATTGGTGTATCGAAATAGCTTGATTGAGCAAAGTGGAAAATATTCCATAAACCCCTTCTTCCAGAACTTATCTCTCGGGACAATGTGGAGGAATTCACACCGTTTCTTCCAGTCATATTTATGATAGTTTCTGCAAATCGTAAATTTGATTGGAAAACAATCATCTTTGGTATGGCTACTTTAGAAAGACAGGGGGGTAAATTAAGTGTACATTCCAGCCCTAGGCTGGTTACACATGGGGCTATTATTGTCCCGACCGATGTGTTCGCTGCGACAAACGCTTAGCTGGACAATGACTATCCGTTGCCGCAATATGGCTGCGGCTAACAGTGTACATGACCGATCGTGCTGTCCCACAAAGAACCACCACAATCGGCCGTGATTTACCAACAGACCCCCATCGCCCTTTCGTCCAATTCGGATGAACAGTGACCGAGTTTGGTCGTGGCAGGTGCCCCACACCTTGGATATTCTGGCTTACCGACCGATAGTACTGTGGATCAGTTGGACGGAAATACGATGTGTGTACCCACCTAAAAGGCCTTGTGCAAATGGCATATTTTGGTCTTCGATTGCTTGGCCAGACATTTTGTCTGATTGGTTATGATTTGAGGAATCAGCCTTTTCAGGCTTTTCAGTGAGAACTCTGCCTGAAAAGGCTGTTTTCACACAGTGAAAGAGAAGGGCTGTAGATTCCCTTAGCTTCTCTTCAGGACTTCACACAGGCAGAGAAGGAGGGACTTCCTGTCTCCCTCACCCACTGAGGGAGTCTGAGGCTGTGCTTGCCGGCAGCACTGTGCAGGAAAAGCCTAGGAATGTCAAATGTCAGCCTCCACCCATTAATTTTCGGTCAGTCATTTCTATGTATCTGGGCTGTGGGGCACTTAGAAGGTGGTTGATGGCTCGGTTTAAGGCAGAAAACTTGTTTGGAGACCACAGTTCCCCTTTAAGAATTACCAGGCCAATATCCTGTCGCAAGTACTTTTCAGTTTAACTGTTTTTTAAAAAAAAAAACTTTATAACACACATAGTTATCCTTTAAGACATACTAAAACCAGAGTTCCCTCTAAGCTGTCCTCTCAGCATTCCTGTGCACATAAGTCAAGTGCTGTTGACTCAAAAATCACCTGGAATCAGGGCCGGATTTCACATCAGAGCTTGTAGGCCCAAGGAGCCTGGTGCCCTTAGCTTTTTCTCTTTTTTGGGGAAGAAAATAGACTATAAAGGGTTGAAATGGTGGGAGGAGATTGACAGCCATCCCTCCAACCACAGGTGCCTACTGTGCCTAATGGTAAATCTGGCCCTGCCTGAAGTAAGCAGCAGATTTTTGTGTGCAGAGAAAAAGTATATATGCGCACACAGATGCACACATTAAAGGGAATATTAAACCACTATGGATTTTTCCTTAAGATGTTCCTCACCCTGCCAATTAATTTTGCATCAGAAGCTCTGTAGTCGCATGAACATCGAGGAACATTGCAGAATACCGGAATGAGTCTACAATGTATAGCTGTTTAGGCACCTTTACATTTAGCTTTAGTTTGTGATACTAGGAACTATAGAACACCATCAGCACAGATATAACATGACATTTTACATTGAGGAGCTGAAAATGGTCACAGATATGATCACATGCTGGTTATTATTTACAGATATTCTTAAACTTTTGCTACAAACAAGATCAGACAAAGTTTACAGGACACGTTACATCAGCACAGTACAGGGTTGGGGTTCTTTGTACAATAATCTGATTGAAACCCTGCTGATAGGCAATAAATTCAAAGTATCGTCTGGAAAAATCTCTGTATACAAAGGCAAAGCTACAATTTCCCATCCCACGCAGACTTGCTGCAAATAAAATGATCACCAAATGTATTTTCCATTCCTACAACTGAATACTATGGGATTTTATAACTACTGATAAGAAAGCGTTTCCACCAGAGAATTAAAAACACAGAGAACGGTACATTCTTTTTTATCTGCAAATTTAAACACAGAAAAGTTTTACTTTTCGTTTATAGAATCATCAATAAATGGCAGATGAAGTCAATGAAAAAGGACAATTATGCAAACTTAACGTTGGACTGAGATGGTAGAAAAAATTTTTTCAGCAGCTCTACAGCATTAGATAAGAAAAAATGCTGACCATACACTAAATACTGCAGTTAGATCCATATTCCCAGGTGATCCTTTGCAACATGGTGAATAATACTCATGCAGTAATTGACCTCTTTCAAGCTCCTCCCACAGTCATTGTCCACTGACAACCTCCCATCTCTGACTTGGAGAACATATTTAAATGAAGGATGGGGGAGGAGCTTTTTGCTGGCCAAACACTATATTTTTACCTCGTTTGTTTCCTCCAACATTTCTTGGATGTGTATCCAATATTCGGCTTGTTAAAGCACCTACGCACCAGTTCACCACTTCACCAATATTATGCTAGCCATACACTATTTAGACATTTGAACATCATCAATATATCTAATGTCTAAAGACAGATTCACACCTCAAATGGTCCCAAGTCCTGTAGTTCTCAAAACATTCATTGAAAATCAAACTCAAAATGATCCGCACATGGGGCAGAAATGTAGGAGGTATAAATTCTAATGTATGGATCTTATGTCACAAATTTGCACATTTGCAATCCAAGCAGCAGATTGATGGTAAACTCAGGGATTGGACTGTTTTTCAGAATGTTATCAGTGATACAGTCTATGGAGAGTTGTCAGGTCACAGGGAGTGAGATTGCCAGGGATGTCTGAAGCCCTTATTTAATTTGGCTACACTTCTTCCTGATCAATTCATTTATCCAATGGGATTGCCTCAAATCTGCAAGGTGTGTGAGATGAAAACAATCTATGCTGTTGGAATCCTGGTCATTTGGTATGGATGGACATTTCCATCCTTCAACATTGGCTCTCATTAGAGGCAAGTTGGTTGTGGTAGTGTATTACAATATGGCATGTGTGTAGGTCCTTAATAAATATTAAAAGGAATGAGATGTATGATGTCATTCCAGGATCATCAAATTCAAATATAATAGAAATGTGTTGAAATATACATAAGCCTGCAAAATTTCAGCTAAGCAGTAGGGGTCCCATACAATATTGAATCTTACATGTAGTTTACTGTAAGCTGCCCCACACATCTGGGCCCGGCGCCAGACCAGAAAGTCCTTATATTTTTGATCCGTGTGAAGAGTTCCAAACTAGCAGTCAGTCTTACTCAGCAGGACACAAAAGCCCAGAATAACATGGGATTTTACAGGCAGAATACATTGGTGTTCTGACGTTCAATGGAGTACACATTCTTCCTTACAATTGTAGTGATACATTGGGATACATTGGGACCAAAAGGGCTGGAACAAATATTTCACCCAGTGATCAATTTACTCAAAATGGATAATTGGTATAAATGCTCCCAAATTTAAGCATTGTCATGTGGACTATGGGGTAAAAGTTAAACACTCAGTTACATATTTTGCCTCCCTTTCCATTGGCTATAATTGGATTATGCCAGATCAGAGCAGGTGGTTGATTTCTTGAAATATAGAACTATTGTAAAGCCTTTAGTCAATTACATGCATTGTTCAACTACTGGGAGCTGTGGTGACTTACCATGGCTACAATAACAAAAAGGCCCAAAATGTGAGCAGGAGTTTCTAGAGGAGGCAAGACTCAATGGTCAATTTGTTCCCATCCAATGTTAAGGGTAGTAGCAAGCGGAGTATACCCACCTTACCCTAATGGGAAAAGCTATCCTTCTCAGTGTGAAGAATGGCCATAGACTCCATGGATATGTAGGACATCATGTGGAGAGGAACTGATAATACTACATTCCTTCTCTTACAGCCATGACCTTTCCATAGACTTCTCACCACCTCAGAACTTACACAGTGCTATGTGGTACCAGAAACTAAGTGGGAGCCCTGTGTTTGGTCTCTGGGCCAGAGTGTGAAAGGTATTTCTTTACACAGTAGTATAAAATGTATAGCAATGCAAAATGTACTGGTATATTGCATGTCATTTTCTGTGGCCACAGCCCAGCATCAGACAACTTACCCTTATTGCCATTTATGTTGGCCAGCCTTACAACATCACTGGAAAGGAGGGAGACTGTCCACTGCTCATCTCCAATGGGCAACGCTACTGATCATGTCTTTTATCCAGTGGACAAAAGGTGAACAAAAGGACTGACTGCAAACTTAGCTTCTTCTGCTTACTAATACCAACTTTTTTGTGTAGGATAATGTTCCCTCCAGTAAACCTCAAACCTCACCTTATAAAAAGCTTTATGGACATCTAATTAATGCACATTTGATTGGTATCACTCTTAAACGTAACACAGTGTTGTCATAGTATTGGCAAAAGAAATAAAAATAAAACAAATAAAGATAGATAGTAGATAGCAGGGGCATAGCGATTGCATGGCCCCTAGCCAAAGGGGCCCTACCAGGTCCCCTATAGACATGTCCACCTTGTGAAAGAAAGAAAGAAAGAAAGAAAGAAAGATGAATAGATAGATAGATAGATAGATAGACAGACAGACAGACAGGCAGGCAGGCAGGCAGGCAGGCAGGCAGGCAGACAGACAGACAGACAGACAGACAGACAGACAGACAGACAGCAGACACCACAGAAGCAGATAGATATATAGATAGATAGATATAAAGATAATAACAAAAGAAGATAAGAAAAGAAAGAAAAAAGAAAGAAAGAAATAAGATAGATAGATCAGATAGATAAGATATATAGATGTAATAGTAGCTAGATAGATGATGATAGATAGATAGTAGATCGACGATAGGTAAGATAGATAGATAAGTAGATAGATTAGATAGATAGATAAATGATGATGATAGATAGATAGATGAAGTAGATCAGATAGAAGAAGAAATATAGATCATAGATAGTTAGATAGATAGTGATATAGTATAGATAGATGCAATGTAGATCGTAGATAGCTAGATGACTAGTGATAGTGATGAAGGAATATGTGTGATGATAGTGTAGTGATGATCGTGATAGATTATGTAGTAGATGATAGATAGTAGATAGAATAATAGGTGATGATAGTAAAGAGTGAGGAGATGAAGCTGATGATTTGATGATTATCTATGTGTGTAGTGTGATAGTTTGTGTAAGTGTGTGGTAGTGGGATGATTAGCATGTCGCTGATAACAGATAGACAAAGCAGTAAAGAGAGTTGGAACAATTTAGAGAACTTTGATCCAGAGGATCTGGAAAGATTTCTTGGCTTCATTCCAAACACATGGGGTAGAGAAGGAATTCAATAGCTGCATGACCCCACATTGTACTACAGAGGGATGTGGAACGATTTTACAGAGTTTCGATGAATGTTCAGTGAGATCCACACATGCTGTAATATTAAGGGATTATATTTTTGTTTTTGCAAAGTGAGTGGGAAGAGGAGAAATAGAACCTGTATTACTAACACTATTAATTGTTTTCAGTAACATTCACAAAGAATGCTTTCTTTTCATTATTCTAATTAAATATACATCTGTGATTGTGTCCTTAACCCTATCAATATTTAACCTCTTCCCTCTCCCTGCAATCTATTCATTTGCTTTACAATGTTCAATGTGTAACTGATCATTGCTATTAAATATTATACCTACCAGCAAATATTCCAGCAAATATCATACCCACCACAAATATTATACCTACCATTACCTACCAGCAAATATTATACCTACCAGTACCTACCAGCAATATTATACTACCATCCACCACAATATTATACCTACCAGTACCACCAGCAAATATTATACCTACCAGTACCTACCAGCAAATTATACCTACCAGCATGGAACTAGGTTTCTACGAATCTTAGAATTGAGTTTTAAAATATTAAAGTTAAAGCTGGAGCCTATTTTGTAAGGTATATCAAAAACTGCTAATTTGTGAAAACTCTGTAAAACATTAAATTACAGCAACAATTCCAGTTACTTTCTCTCCCCTCCTCCACCTTGACACAGAGAGATTTCCTTTCTTTCCCTGGTATAAGCACACTGAGCATGTCTGATACCAGTGGTTAGAAGGTGACTGGATGCCTTGCTGTATGTACCTTTTTAGCTGTAAGAATATATCTGTTTAACTCTTCCAGACATGAAAGACAATCTAGAGAAAAACCCTATCTGTGACTACAAATGTTCAGTTTACATGTATAACTAGTAATTATAATTATATGGTACATTACACATACAGATGCACAAGCTTACACTCTGATAGTTATAGATATATTCACTTTCCACGTTTCATCCTTCTTCATATTTCTTTCTCTGTGTCTCTTTCCATCCATCTGATGTAGGTATCTGTCTATATACATGTAACTATATATCTATATTTCTATTTTATTATTCTGTCTTTCTGCATGTAACATCAGTCTACCTTTAATTATAGTGTCGTCATTATTTATACACCATACTCTCCTATCTATCTATCTATCTATCTATCTATCTATCTATCTATCTATCTATCTATCTTTTCTATCTATCTATCTATATATCTATCTATCTTTCTTTCTTTCATCTATCTATTATCTTTCTATCTAACTAGCTCACTTCCTATCTTTTATCTATCTATCTTTATTTTTTTCTTTATTTTTTTTTCTTTCTATCTATCTATCTATCTATCTATCTATCTATCATCTATCTATCTATCTATCTATCTCTCTCTGTCTATTATCTATCTATCTATCTATCTATCTATCTATCTATCAATCTATCATCTATCTATCTATCTATCTATCTATCTATCTTTCTTTCTATTTATTTGTCGATTGTCTGTCTGTCTTTGTCTGTCTGTCTGTCTACCTTTCTTTCGTTCTATCTATCTATCATCTATCTATCTATCTATCTATCAATCTATCTATCTATCTATCTATCTATCTATCTATCTATCTATCTATCTATCTATCTGTCTGTCTGTCTGTCTGTCTCTGTCTGTCTGTCTGTCTACCTTTCTTTCGTTCTATCTATCTATCTATCTATCTATCTATCTATCTATCTATCTATCTATCTATCTATCTATCTATCTATCTATCTGTCCGTCCGTCCGTCTGTCTGTCTGTCTGTCTGTCTGTCTGTCTACCTTTCTTTCGTTCTATCTATCTATCTATCTATCTATCTATCTATCTATCTATCTATCTATCTATCTATCTATCTATCTATCTATCTATCTATCTATCCCTACCTATCTGTCTATCTGTCTATCAGTCTGTCTGACTATAAATCTATCTTTCTATTGATCCATTTCTCTGTATCTCTCCCTATGATTATATTTTCTGCACAATTCACTGTCTCTCTTTTATTTATTTTTTTGCCTCTATCACAGCCAATGCAGGTAAATACCTCTCCAGACATCCATGACCCATGAGCATATATGTGTATGTTTCCATGTAACAGCAATGCACCATTTGCTCCCCCAGCCAATTCCATGAACCCCAGCCCCCTTGGTTGGAAGGTACCATGTATTTGCTTTGCTATGTGCTTTATTGCTGATTGCACCTCATTTCTAATTTGCATTTGTATCAGTGAACGTTTCCTTTTCTCCTGAACTTCCTCTATTTCCTCTGATCCAGTCAACAGCTGCAAACACTGCCGCAGTGCAGAGGGGCTGTAAATAACTCCCCCAGCTGTCTGGCTGCGAACTGCCTGAAATACTTTCTTTGTTCTGCTCCCTCTCCTGCAGCACAACTCAAGCCACAAAATAACTCACAATGTTCAGCCATAGGAACCAAACATATAACATCAATAGTAAAACTCTAGGGGGGATTCATATATGTATATAGAGTGATACACAGAGATACAGAGACGGTGTGTGTGAGAGACAGACAGAGACAGACAGACAGAGAGACAGAGAGACAGAGAAGTATCATTGTACATAAACCAAAACGCTTTTTAATAGTTATTTATAGAGAGAGAGACTTTGAGGTGTGTGAAATTCATATACATATAGGTAGAATTTAAGGACCTTTATAATAGACAATATAAAACATAAATTATCAATTGTAAATAATTAACGGTTGGAAATTAACATTTAGAGTGATTACCATCATAATAATGTCATATATTAATTATAGAAATGACCTGACAATTTACCATACAACAACAACAAAAAGGACAGTGAGATTCTTTCTGTTTCTAGAATGGACACATGTAATATCACTTTAACTGATTGCAACAAAATGCACATGTTACTATTCAGCACAATAATATTATTTACATAGATCCTGACATTGACATTGTAGCTTTAACTTAATTACATTAGTGTTACCAATAAGATGCCCAGAAAACATCAATGCGATGTGCTGCTATTATGTGATTAGCACTGTGTGGCTTTATTGCATTAGTACAGACATAGAAAAAATAAACCAAGATTGATAATTAAACACATTTCCATCAGTAATAATGGTCCTGGACCTCTGAACACAGGAACCCAGAATTTAAACATTCTCTATTAGATCTGTTTAACCACAGTCATTAGATTTCCCCATTACAAACCCCCCTGCAACATACAAATTCCACATCAGACCTTCCTGACTGTGCCTTCATTTACCCTTGGCTGGTCAATGTGCAGATTGGTATTTAATTCCATTTCAATATTGTCCTATACTTGTTAAATGCTAAAGGTGCAAGGCAGGTTACTGAATCCAAACACAGTCACTAATAGTGTGCAGTCAGTAAGGGGAAAAGTATATGATACCAGACTAGGATTACATGACCACAAGCACAATGTTCAGAATTAGTTCATTGTACAATTCAGTGTGTGTGTGCGTGTGTGTGTGTGTGTGTGTGTCAGATAAATGGGAAAATAAAGTAAATGGCTACAGTTGCAGATCTGTCGGTATAGGGGGACATTGTTGCTGCTTTCATTTTAGCTGTGAATCTCCTAGAACTGAATCTGTGAGTTGTATTAGCAGCTCCAGCTATTGATCTCCCAGGCTTGATATCTGCAGATAGAACTAGATTTCAGGGAGTCTCTTTACTTTTAGCTGGGAGAAAACTGAACTGAATAACTGTGCAGACAGAGAAAGTCAGGAAGATGGAATCTACTTACCCTTGCTGAACACATGTCCCAGAACAGGGAAAGGTTGGGGTCTGTAATCCATTAGACATCTTAGTGGTATCCAGGAGGGGAAGAAATTGTTTTAAAGATCAAACTAATAAAAGATGTTAGGCTGATCCAGTCTGTCTGTCTGTAGGTCTCTCCCTCAGAGGAAGAGGAATCAGACTGGTGGTGCCAGAGAGCTGGTGGTTTAGGGGAAGGATAAAGAGGACAGACAGGCAGCAGCAACCTCAGGATAATAATAATACAGTAAGATTGTGAACAAGTCTATAGTGGTAACTACACCTCATCACAGACAAAGGTTAGAAATAGAAGGTTTCAGACTCTCTAAAGGCAGAATGAGAGCAGAAAAAAAATCACAAGGGAAATCAGGCAAAAGGCCATGAAGAATATCCCAGTCTGCATGTGACCAGAAGGAGCCAATGAGAGCCCCATAGAGGTCATAAAAAGGTCCATTACCAAGTTGTAAATTTTCTTCAAACAAAAAAGGAATTTACTGCAATTCCTTGCGGATTTTTTGTACATTTTGCCAACAGGCGCCATTTTCTTGTGCTTGTTTAAATGGAAAAGGGAGTTTGGGTCTTTATACAGATTTATAAAACTACAGGCAGGTACATTATTGGGTCTTCCCTGTCCACAGGAGCTAATGGAACCTTTACGTTGGGTAGTGCTGAAAATGTTAAAAGTTGTTATTTTAATGGATAATTTGTATTTTATGAGGCTGTAAAAAGGAGAGATCTCATAAACAGAAACTGGGCAAATGGAAATTCTCCTAATAACGAATAATCCCATGTAAATAGGGGCT
This sequence comes from Hymenochirus boettgeri, assembly GCA_019447015.1. Lineage (NCBI taxonomy): Eukaryota > Metazoa > Chordata > Amphibia > Anura > Pipidae > Hymenochirus > Hymenochirus boettgeri. Next base: position 233,803,847 of record CM033472.1, read on the forward strand.
AGTTAATGGAACTGGATTATCATGTAGATTTCTATTATACAGATACATTCCCACCCAGAAATATAATATCCCATGTAAATAGGTAGATAGATAGATAGATAGATAGATAGATAGATAGCAGAGTTAGACAGATAGATAGATAGATAGCAGAGTTAGATAGATAGATAGATAGATAGATAGCAGAGTTAGATAGATAGATAGATAAACCACTGGACCGATTTACATGCTGTAAAGTTTGTTTTGGAGCACTTTTTTGGGCCAAATAAATATAAAAAGTTAGTTTTGGGGGTGGACTTGCCCTTTAAGCGATACTGCGCCTTTAACAATCGATTTGATGATTGTTAAAACAAATGTTAATTTTCTATTGATTTAGCGATATTTAATTTACATTTATTATCGTTAATTAATGATAACGATCGTAAATTACCGATACCAATAGTAAATCTACGATCATACAATCGTAGATTTACGATTCTATGGGGATAGTAAATCTATGATCGCATTATGGTATTGGTAATTTACGATTGTTATCATTAATTAACGATAATAAACGTAAATTAACTATTGATAAATCGATAAAAAAATTAACATTCATTAATCCATTGCTGTAATTTATTTCCGCATAGTATATTACAACCAGATGTACTGCTAAATTGCATTTACAAATAGCGCCCATAATATAATAAAATGGCAGCTGAGAATTAATACAAAATATCAGGTTGGGAACCAGAAGATCAGAAGCAGTGGCGGACTGGCCCACTAGGTTACAGAGGAATCCCCCAGTTAGCCCAGAGCTCATTCACCCCCCAAAAAAACAAAAAAATGCTCAAATTAAAATACAGAGGTAAAGGGACAGTAGGGAATGCAATTTAACAAATAGAAGGGGTTAGTAGGAGTAAGACAGATATGTTAATAAGTAAGAATAGAGATTTGAAATATAAGGTTGTCCCCTTATTATTCCTGGTTGACCCTTTGTCTCTAATTTCCGGATGGGCCCCAACACCCTACGCCGACACTGATCAGAAGTAAACAAAACAATGTTATAGGGTGCAAAGTGTGTCAAGGACAGAGACCAACACACAGGGGGTACTAAGGAGGTTTCTAAACTAAGGGGAGCTTGGTAAGGTAGACATTAGGATGTGTCTGGGCAGAGGTGTGGATGGTGTGGCAGGATTAACACTAAGATCTGTAAGTAGTCTTGTAATGATTATAATAATTGTTCTATTGTTTTTTTTAAGAGTTTAGAGCTGCTTTTGATATTTTTGTACAAGATGCTGAAGATGGCTGCATTAGCACCAAAGAACTGGGAAAAGTAATGAGAATGCTGGGACAAAACCCCACCCCCGAGGAGTTACAGGAAATGATAGATGAGGTGGATGAAGATGGTTAGTGTTTTTTTTTTTATTATTTTGTAATTACATTTAAAAAACCTCAAATCACAATGACTTGTTTCCCACTTCACAATATTTCATCTCTCTTCATTATGGGTGGGAACAGATGAGATTTAGAAAGAAAGAAACACAGATATTCTATAAAAATATGGCAAAAATGTAAAATACTGGTAGGAAAAAACAGAAAACACCAGGTCCACAGAGTAGATTAATTTGTTATATTAGAGGTGATAAATATTTACTGTCAGTCATCTACAAAATGTGGAGATAAAATTGTCTCATATGTTTCATGTATAACAGAGTTTCAGAGAACATTAACCTATGGAAATAAACTACAAGAGAAAATCTAATCTTCAGATCTTGAAGGAGATCAATGTAATTCAGGATAATATAGCAAAGTACAGTCATTCATAATTTAAGGCCCCACTAGACAGAAAGTTTTAGATGTCTATCCAACTTTTAGTCATTCAACTGGATCTCTCAATTCAGAATGAGCCCCTATCAGCATATAACAGACAGGTGTCAGGGAACCCCTGAATGCAGGGTGTTGATTGTATTGTGATTAAGAGGTGTTATCCAAACTGCCCAGGGTAAGGCATTGTACAAGGAGGCCATTTATGTAAAAATAAAGAAAGACAGCCTGAATGTTTTGACATGTCTGCCATATACAATGCTGAGTTGATCTAAATGAATACCACAGATATACAATGACCTGGATGAATGAGCAGAGATATTCAGTGTTTTTCCAAGGTAAACTATAAGTATAAATTATTACGGATTGGTTGACATTTATATCCTAGCTCTTCCTAGCTTTGCTCTGATGTACCATACTCCTGTTTGATGTGATTACTCCCTCCCAGAAGGAGAACAGATCAGTCTTTGCCTACTAAGACTTTTACAGGGAGATTCAATAAAAGTTCTTATTGTTTAAAACGGTGCTAAATTTGCCCCAGCCAATCAGATCTTATTTAGCATTTGAAAGCTAACATCTGATTGGTTGGGGCAAAATTAGCACCATTTTAAACTATAAGAACTTTTATTGAATAACCCTATTAATCTACAATGTCTATTATCGTTTTGTAATCTTAAGGCAGTGGAACTGTGGATTTCGATGAATTCTTGGTCATGATGGTTCGGTGCATGAAAGACGACAGCAAAGGAAAATCAGAAGAAGAATTATCAGATCTTTTCCGAATGTTTGACAAGTAGGTGAACCTGCAGCTCAGAATTGAAACAATAACTAGTGGTATTGAATGACAATAACTCTGTGTAGTTTGATTTCCTGGTGAAAGAAATCTGCCAGTTCCAATACATGTTAAGTTTTATGATCCGGATCCAAATACATGTTAAGTGTCATGCTACAAAGTACTGCAAAACCTAAATGCATTAGAGAAACTACTGGGGCCCTGACCCCTTGCAGGCTTCTCCACCAGGCACCTGTACAATGTCCAGTCCTGCCAAACAGCTGGTCATGCATGTGGAAGTACAGGAGTGCACAATTAGCTCAGCTCTTCCTGATCTGGCTGGGCTAAAAAGTGTTGGAAATGGTGCATGCCCTGCAAAATTTACATATATGTCTCCTACACTGGAGAGTTGAAAATCAATAAATTATATTTTGTGTAAAATGTAATACAACGCAATGAAATCCCGATCAAATAAATAAACAGTAGATACACAAGTACAGAAAACCTTGTACAAAATATAAAGGTCTGTGTAATATAAAGGCTACTTGTAGATCATGGCCAGGTCAGCTGTAAAGCGTGGCCAGGGCAAGAGAACTTACTAAACCATGATTTATGCAGGTCAGACACTAGTCAATGTACCTCCTGGCCTGCCTGGGTCAATTGTTAAGGTTATAATGTCGATCTTATTTAACGATTAATCCTGTAAGCATCGCGATAACCTCAGATAATGTTGTGGGAAAATCACAATCAATTTTTTATCCATGTTGAATGGTACAATACATTTTTTTTAACACTTGTATTTTTTGGAATGAATTAGCTAGCTCACTGTCTCCTTGGTAGAGGAATTCTCAATGGTCCCCCTGGTGATAATAGAAGTCTAGACATTTATAACATTAGAACTGACAATGCTTCTTGCTGATTTTGATGGTTTTATTAACTTTTTGAAAAAATTCTTTTCAGGAATGCAGATGGATACATTGACCTTGATGAGCTGAAAATCATGCTTGAAGCTACCGGAGAAACGATCACTGAAGATGATATAGAGGAACTGATGAGAGACGGGGATAAAAATAATGATGGCCGGATTGACTATGATGGTAAGGTCTATGTAATATATTTACCACTAAACACAAAAAGTAGCTCACCACCATTAATTTATAATTGTATGAGGGGTAGGAGCAAGTATTCCAACTACCTCTTTTAGATTATTTAGGAAATAATTAGTATTATTGAAAGTCAGCAGACATATGATTTCACGGACTTGTAACAATATTTATCATTGAAGTTGGACAGGAAGACCGAGAGCCGCAAGCAAAACTGCTTTGGTTGCCACATTATTGAAAAGGTGTTTTTATGGTCTAGAGATCTTTTTACTAATGTTATGTTTCCTACATAGAAATGTTATTTTTGTTATTATATTTAGCAAAATACTAAATTGATCACTTACGCATTTGAATAATCACCCAACGTTACACCACCTGAGGTTAGAATATACCAGAGTTTTGACCTGAACCTGGTTTGGGGTTGAAACTAAAATTTCTAGTTGAAATTGGAACTGAAATTTTGAAAACTTTGATCACTGGTGCAGAATTTCAGTTTTGACCATTGGAATTCTAAGCCCAAACTACTGGCAGGTTTGTGCACCTTTAAAGGATAACTACCATGTGTATAAAGTTTTTTTTAAAAAAAACAGTTAAAATGAAAAGTACATGGGACAGGGATATAGAACTGGTAATTCCTACCTCCCAATATTGTTTCTGTGAGGAGCACCAGCCCAAAGAAAATTGATTCTGCCAGTCTTCCTCCTGGCTTCAGCACTATCTTTAATACACGACTAGTCCAGGACTAAACTGGCAAATGGAAAATGCTGTAGCTCCTTAACCAAATGATTTTGTGAGGTAGGAATAACCAATCCGACCTCCCGGCCCTAGGTACTTTCCGTTTTTAATGGTGTATAGTTATCCTTCAACTGGAGACTGGTGTTCTATGGATACTGAAAGTTTTAGTCTATGTAACTGAAGTTATTTTTTCCTACAAATCATTATGTTGTTGTATTATTATTGTTTTACAGAATTTCTGGAGTTCATGAAAGGAGTTGAATAAATGTGAAACAGACTTTCTAATGGCGACCCCGTCTTCCCACTGCCGAATTGTCCTTTAGGATTATGTGCCATATTAATGTATATGAACAAAACAAAAAGAAAAAAAAAAACATTTAAACACCTGGATGCAGCCCTATAGCTATCAACTGAACAATACACAGATCTGAGCTAATCTGCTGGGATGTTTACTGATAGTTGCAGATGGAATAGTGAAAGTCATGGAGTAACAGAGATAAATTAACAGACTAAACAAACTAACTTTAAAAGGAATAAGGAAAGTACATACAGGATTATTTAATAAGAGGTGCTGTTAATTTGTCTCAACCAATCACCTGTTATTAAATGATCCTCTATATAGTATGTCATTTCAATCTGCTTGCACGCACCTGGTCCTAGTTCAGTTTTAGAGCTAGGGCCCACTTGCGCATTTTAAGGCTGAGGCTACACTACAACACACCAAAGCGTGCACGATTTGTTTCGTGTTTGCGCATGAGTTTGCACTATTTTCAAAGAGAAAATGCATGCGATTGCACAAAAAAATGCTTGAATGAAAAATTGAAACGGATGCACAATCGCATTGGAAATCGCAGGAATGTTCACGTTCCCGCGTTTCCATGTTATCGAGAATCACGAGCAAAAACGTGTGCGCATACGCATGAAAAACTCGCTAGTGTGGCCTAGCCCTAATAAGCGATCCAAGCTTGATTAGGAACCGATCACGTGTTACAAAGCGCATGTTAGTATTGGCCAATTGGAATGGCCAAGCTAGGTGCACTGGGGCCTGTTGCGCTGCAATCCGATTATCGGAGAGCATGCGATCATCATATTTGGTGCGATTCATATGCGCTCTGTTCCCCAAAAATCACAGGGTCGCTACGCAAGCGGGCACCAACACGCAGAAAGCACATGGGTGACAGCAATCAGCAATCTCTGTCAGAAAACACATGATATTAACACATTAGCTTTTGTGTTCTGTTAAAACGTGTCATTCTGGAAAAAACATAGCAAGGAAATTTTTTATTTGCATAAAATGTTGTTAGTCTTTGTCCTTGATATTGCAATGATGTGAATTGCTAATAAAATTGTTTGCAGGATCTGTGCATGCATTTCTGACTTTATAGAGGGGGCACAGGTAATGTGGATCTCTTATCAAACAGAATTCAGAGGTGCACACTGTGTAATGAAAATATATTAGACTGGGAAACCCAATAAAAGTTTGATTTCTTCTCATTATACAGATATTATATGTGTAGGCCTGCAGGAAGAGGGCCCAGAAGGTACTACCTGAGAATAACTGGCAAATTGCTAAACAGTGGGCATGGACTAAAACAACTGTTGTTGTTTTAATAATATTTGGGTGTCTCCTGCAAATTGGGGTGGTCTCTCACGCTCCCGCGAGACCACCCCAATCTCCCGCAATGGAGTGGAGTTCTAAATCTCCTCCCCGTTACGCCCCCTTTTTTGCGGACACACCTCCGGACTGCCCACACCACGCCCCGTAACACCTATAACTCCACCTCCCCCACCCCCTTGCGTGCATGCCCCGCACACTGCCTGATGTCAGTGATGTCAGGCAGCATCGCTACGCCCCCTCTCACACCCTGCCCAGAAGCACAAATTGCCAGGGTGTGTGAGAGTCTGTGTAGTTAATAGCAAGGCATGGGCTGGCTTGGGACCCTCCACAACTCAATGAGCTGGTCAATAAAATGTGTGGTGGTGTCACAAACTACTAGAGTTTAGTCTATAGGCAATGGTGGAATTTTGGTTTAAGGGCATGTCCAGCCCACAAACTATCCCCTCTGTGTAGTGTTAAAAATCCGTACCTTTCTCCTCTTCTCCTTATGGTTTTCCTGCAGTGTCTGTTCAAGCTCCAAAAAGTGAAGAGTAGAAGCTGTCTGTGAGTAATCTGGTATCTGCCTCCTTCTTAGCCTCCTGGAGGACTCTGGCATGCGCATGAGAGCTTTCCTCCCCCCCCTCCGGATGCCTCGCCTCCCATCTGTAAAAAACAACTTTGCTGTAGTGTACGGGACACCGCCCAACCATAAACTCTTGTTCCCTCTGCTCTCTGTCTCTCAGGTCTGTGATTGGCTGAATCTCAGCTAAACACTGAGACGGCTGCCGGTTCTGCTCCTACTGCTTAGTTCCGTTACCGGAAGTGCAGTAGAGCAGAGGCCGAGGTAATGAAGGTGGGTAAGAATATTTTTGGGCACTTTTCAAAGTTAAAACCCTAGTGTGCCCCCTACACCACAGAAAATTTTATATTCTGGGGTGGATAGATACCCTTTAAAGTCCCTTGATGCTCCATGCCAGATGGAGGTCCTGGTTAATTGTGCTACAATAGTACTATACCAAATGCTTTACCAAATCTTCCTCTCTACCAAACGTGAAACGTGGTAGGATAATTTAGCCTGTCATAGTCTATGGAGCTAATAAGGTTAACTTTTACTGTCAGTGAAGTCAGCAACATCTGCACCATCCCTCTCCCTGTGGTGCAAGCCTGCACATTCCAGACCTACGGCTAAAGCTTGGTACACATAGTAATGATAAAGCCCCGATACCGTCGGATCCGACGGTATCGGGGCTTTATCCTTATGTGTGTACGCTCGTTTCCCGAACGAGCGCGCGGCCTCCAAACGATCGGGTCGGCCGAACGCTAGTTTGGGAAAGGCCGAAAATTTCCATCGGCCGCGCTAGACTCCCTATAGAGGAGTCTAGCGCGGCCGATGGAAACACACAGTCCCGAGCGTTCTCCCTATGATATTCTTGCAGATCCTGTCTGTCATCTTTCAGAAATTTGTACTGTGTGTACCTAGCTTAAGACTGAAGACATCCTTCTTGATTGATAGGTTACTGCAACATTTTATGATCAGAACTTTAAGGGGTGTGCTCTGATAATGTGCATTGGGCTGTTAATTAGCAAGAAATTTCTCCTGGCTAGGGGCTAAACTGAAGTAGAAAAAAAACCCCTTTTAACAATTATATCTGCTGACAAGCTGCCCTTTTATTGTATCCTAATGTACAGAAAGACCACAGTTATCCTTTAAAGGGCATGTCCACACAAAATTCTGGTGACTTATCAGTTATCTAACCAAAACCCCAACTGCTATTTTTACCAGTTTATTTTATGTATTTGTAATCAGATATTAAATCTTTTTTTTTCATAGTGGAAAAGGTATCTGCCTCCACCTTTGGCTCACAGAGCTTTTATAAGCTTGAGCATGTGCAGAGGAGGAAGCAGGGGAATCAGCAGTCAACTAGCTAGTACTGGCATTAAAGTTACCTTAACTTTGTTAAGGGGACATATCCATGACTTTATCTCCAGAACTGATCTTATTAGTAGTAGTCAGTATTGATTTATGAAAAATAGAACATGCCAGACAAATTCTCCCTTTTTTTTATGAAGAGATGAGTAAGAATTTAGATTCAGGCACAACAGTGGATGTAATATACTTGGATTTTGCTAAAGCTTTTGATACTGTGCCACATAGGTGACTAATGTATAAACTGAGGACTGTTGGCCTTGAAGAAAACATGTTGGTTATTGGATCGCAAACAGAGAGTGGTGGTTAATGGAGCTACATATATGTGAGCTAAAGTTTTAAGAGGAGTGCTTCTGTACTGGGGCCCCTTTTTAAAAAAAATCTGTTTATAAGTGACTTAGAAGGGGGCATTGGGAGCAAGGTCTCTGTGTTTGCTGATGACACTTAACTATGCAGAGCTTTGGAAACTTCAAATGACGTGCAATTGCTGCAAGCAGACCTAGATAGATTATCAAAATGGGCAGCAGAATGGCAGATGAGATGTTGATTACTGTAAGGTGATGCATTTATATAAATATGTGCTAAGTGACTCTCCAATGGAAAAGGATTTGGGGGTTCTAGTAGATAATAGACTTAACGTAGCAAGCGATGCCAGACTTTAATGGCAAAAAATTGTCTTGTATAAAGAAGGGAATAGATTCAAGAGAGAAAAGTATTATTCTCCCTCTTTACAAGGCACTGGTAAGGCCTCATTTGGAATATGCGGTGCAGTTTTGAAATCCCATATACAAAAGGGACATCTTGGAAATGGAAGCAGTTCAGAGAAGGGCAACTAAAATAATAAAGGAAATTAAACATTAATGGGCCATACAATTAACTCGCTGGTGCATTGTTCACTAATAGGTCATATCAGAAGACTTGTGGACATCCTTTAAGATTAAGAGAAAACAAGTTTCATCTTCCGGTTAGGAAAGGTTTCTTTACAGTGAGAACGGTGAAACTGTGGAACTGCCTTCCAGCAGATGTGATAATGGCAAGTTCATTGAATAGCTTTAAAAATGGCCTAGATAAGTTTCTAAAGCTAAAAATATATAATATTGAGAATAACTGGTATTAATATATATACTGTAGTTCTGGTTGGTATGGGGATACTATATAATATTGAGACTTACTGGTATTAATACATATACTGTAGTTCTGGTTGGTACAGGGATACTATATAATATTGATAATTACTGGTATTAATACATATACTGCAGTTCTGGTTGGTACGGGGATACTATATAATATTGAGAATTACTGGTATTAATACATATACTGTAGTTCTGGTTGGTACAGGGATACTATATAATATTGAGAATTACTGGTATTAATACATATACTGTAGTTCTGGTTGGTACAGGGATAAACTTTAAAGTGCCACGGAAGATGTTGGCGCAATAAAAATCCACAAAATAGTAAAATATAATAAAAAGTTCAAATCACCACCTTCCAACACACTGGGTATGTATATCCATGGGCCATAGTAACGTTATACTGGCATCTGCCACACACACCACATGAGTGCCTTTTGTTTTAGTGACACAAGTGCAGATAGCCACTTTGGTAAGGTCTGTGGGTTACTTTACCTTGAGTGTTCTATTTTAGATCAGCTCCTGATCTGTTCCTGATACACATTATTAGATTTTTGTTTCTTGACACAGTCCCTTCCAAAGTCATTAGTCTCTTTCAGAAAAGCTTTGTTTATCATCCTCCCATCCACCTTGCAGATGCTGCCTTCCCATCCTTTGGGGACTCTCCCTTAAAACACAATAGCTGTAGATATAATAGATAAAGTATGGCTGGTTATCACAGGCAAGTGAATAGGGCAACAGAGAACTGCCATGCTGTATATATAGTATATATTATAATATCCACATACTGATAATATTCATAATCAAAGACATCAAAATAGTAATGCCAACAAGTCTGGAAGGATAATTCAAATTCAAAACTCCCAGTCCTTGGAATTACAATGGATTTACACAGGAAGCTGCTACAGGTTTACTAAACCGGACTGCTGGTAAATCCATAGAAAAAAAGCTTTCATTCAGACAGATCATCAACAGAGATTATTGCTTTTATTGCAGTAATTGAATAATACAGTTCCAAACTAGCGCAAGTGTTTTACTATGAACAACCATAGTACTGTGTCTATTATTAACGTAATTGCTTAATGTCCATTGAGTAAGGCATTAGACAGTTCACACCACTGGGTGAATACACACTTGTTCTTTGTTGCTTGTATTTTGCGGCCTAGGTAATTAGATGGGAAGGTTTATCAGTACGATAAACCTTTAACATGAGGTGCAACAAACACGTACCACTAATGATAAAAGCCAACCCTTCCAGATAATAATATTCTATTTTGATAACAGGCATTACCAAAACCCTTCACAACTGACTTTCTCTTCCCCTCAGTTCCTAACCTCTCCCCATGACATTCATTAGAAGTGTACACATTGAAGGTTGGTTGATTGTTCTTTATAACTCATCATAGTATAAACATGGCATTGCTCTTAAATTATTTGTGGTCCATTTAAGATCTTATTACATTACATATTGCATCTTGTTGGCATTTAGTTACTTTGGTGAAGGTTGTTTAACTACAGAGTATTCAGAATATTATCCTATACTACTAACCCAACATTGGTACACACAGTTCAATTTCAGACCTACAGTATCTTTTAGAACTGACAGACAAAAAAAGTGGCGACACCAAATTAATTGGAAGAACTGATTGTGCGGCCCATTGGCTAAAATTTACCAACAGGTCTATGGGGCCTAAGACCCTGAAAGAAAATAAATATAACTTTTATTTCACGGGATTAAAATGAAACTTTATGGGAGATATGATGTAAAGTCCTTTTACATGCAGACATTAGATCTTTGTTTCTCAGACTGTAGATTAATGGATTTAATAAAGGGTTGATTACAGAGTAGATAACAGACACTAGCTTATATGTGACCAGTAGGTAACTTGTGGAAGGAACAAAGTAAATATAAGTAATGGAACTATAAAAGATTAAGACAACAGTGATGTGTGATGTACAAGTAGAGAAAGCTTTACGTTTCCCTTCTGTGCCACTGATTTTAAGGACAGCATTGATAATAGAGACATAGGGAAGAAATGTAAGAGCAAAGGCTCCAATTCCAAAAAGGCCTCCAACTAAAAATATAACTACGAAATTGATGAAGGTGTCAGAACAGGAGAGCTGGAGCAAGTGCGGCATGTCACAGAAGAAATTGTTAATGATGTTTGATTTACAGAAGGTCAACCGCAAGGCACAAAGGGTGTGAACCAAGGAGTAGAGAAACCCAAGAATCCAAACCACTAATATCATCTGAGTGCAGAGTCTCCAGGACATGAGTTGTATGTAACGTAGCGGTTGACAGACAGCAACGTATCTATCATAAGACATTGCCGCTAGCAAGAAAAGCTCAGAACTGGCAAAATAAATGAAGAAAAAAATCTGAGTCATACAAGCAGGATATGATATTGTCATCTTCATGGTAATGAGGTCAGAGAGCATTCTGGGTACAGTGACCGATGAATAGGACATGTCTAGAAAGGCCAGGTTTCCTAGAAAGAAATACATGGGGGTCTGCAGCTGAGAGTCAGTGAGGGACAAGAAAAGGATTAAAACGTTAATAAGGAAAGTCATTAGGTAAATAACATTGAATGCAAAAAATAAAAAATAGTTTATCTGTGGTTGGTGTGACAGGGCCGTAAGTGTGAACTCAGATAACTGTGTAACGTTATCCATCGCACTGCATTAACTATTTCACTGGAAAGCTGGTACGGAGATTGTTATAAGTACAGTGGAAATATTCTCTTTAAGGGACAGGTGGGAAATATCCTACGCATCATTTCTCAGTCTGATCTATTTGTTTTTTTATTCTTCACATGTAATTACTTAGGTGTTTATATTTACACGTTGTCCGAATAGACAAATTCACACATGACAATCATTTACTACAAGATCCCTATGGTCCTATTCTCTGGAAACCAATTAGCATTTAAAGATTATTTTTGACATCAGGGGATTCCATTTTTTTTTAGTTTGTTAATCGTGTTTTCCTCAGGGGTTGATGCAATAAAAGGTCCCAAACTTTCTCTGTGCTAATAATCTGTAGCACCCAATGTTATCTTCTACAAGGGGCCAAATTTTTAATTGGGCTTGCAAGGCCATGACTAAAGGTGCCAATAGGAAGGGGGGAAATGAAGAGTGAAGCCTTGAGGCTATTTTCCCTCTCCTCATAACTTCTGGTGCACACCATTATAGATGGTTCAGAAAAGGGCAACTAAATTAATAAGGGGACTGAGGAAGCTTGAATATGAAGGCAGATTGTATGAGTTAAATTATTAAAAGGCGCTTGTTTGGGATCAGATCAGATCACAGTATGTAAATTCAGCCTGACGCTGCAGTGATGCCATCACACACTGTGATGTCATAGACAAAAGCTTTTTTAAAGAGCGACACGTTAAAGATTAGCTCATTGCAGAGTTAACGTGCAAAGAAGAAGGAGTTTTTTTGTCTGGCTTTTAGCAATGTTTTTTCAGCGATTTTCGATTTTTTGCATTTTTTAAAAAAATATTTCTTTAAAAACCACACACAAATGTACTAAAAGCATGTAGAATCCATTGTGTGCTCTGCTGGTGGGAGTTGGATTTTCTGCTGAGCCATTTAAAATTGGACCATCTCTTGTAAGAAACACATACCAGATTCCAAGTTAGGAGCGCTCACCCGTGGTATCCGTGTTGATTCCACACCATGCCGCGTCCTGTCGTGCAGGTCACTTCCCCCAAAAGACGAGACCTCAGCAAGGTCACACGATACTTAGTACGAAGAGCGAGCATCAGGGAGCGGACCGCTCCGGAATTAGGACTCAGGCTTGGTAGGTGTCATCACAAAACTTTTATTTCAATCATATGTGAACATCAATCAAAGCTGTAAAAGCATCACAGGGGCCAAAAAAACCAGTGGGCTGAAGCGTTCCCGGCATTCCTGCCGCTTCATCAGAGACCCATAGAGGGAGAGAATATCCCATGATTCCCACTCCCTAAAATCCAAAAACCCCAATAACAATTAATTACAGGAGATGCAAACCATGGTTTGTATGGGTTTGGATACACACACAAGTTTATATGTATCACCTTGCAGATATATTACCAATCAGTCACTAATGGTTAATTTGGTTTTTGGATATTTAAGGGAGTGGGAATCATGGGATATTCTCCCTCTATGGGTCTCTGATGAAGCGGCAGGAATGCCGGGAAACGCTCAGACCACTGGTTTGTTTGCACCTTTGTGATGCTTTTACAGCTTTGATTGATGTTCACATATGATTGAAATAAAAGTTTTGTGATGACACCTACCAAGCCTGAGTCCTAATTCCGGAGCGGTCCGCTCCCTGATGCTCGCTCTTCATCTCTTGTAAGAGAAAGAGATCCCAAGGTGTAAGTATATTATAAACATTAATTAATATTAATATTATTTATTAGTTTTTACTTTTGTCATGGATATAATAGAAGTACTGTGTGCCAGTAACCTAAATAGGTTTGTTACTGATTTAATTTGTAGATTGATTGATATATTGGTGGAGAGTAGAGGTGTTTGAAACTGTTGAGTTTGTTCCGTTTTCGAACTTTCAAAATTTTTGGAAAGTTCGAAAGTTTGAATTCGGACCCATTCAAGTCTATGGGAGAGTGATAGTTCGAAAAGTCAGAGTGATTTTCAGCTAAACTAACAGTGGTAACGTACTGTAAATGGCTGTGGAACCTGGAAAATGGTCTGGGGAACATGTCAGTGTCACCAAAACTTGTTAAAACACTTCCTGTCAGACGGGCAATTGTCAGGTTTTGTGCAAGCTACATTCGACTATACATTCGAGGATTAACGAACGAATGAACAAACCTTCCTGTGTTAGCGAACAAAACATTTGAGGATTATCGAACGAACGAACGATCCTTCCTGTGTTATCGAACGGATTATCGAACAAACGATCCTTCCTGTGTTAGTGAACAGATTATCGAATGAACAAAGATCCTTCCTGGGTTAGCGAACGGTACATTCGAGGGTTAGTTCGGCTCGGACTATGTGGTTATTATATGATTATTATATTACTGGGTTATTATATGACTAGGTTATTATATGGTTATTATATTACTAGGTTATTATATGGTTATTATATGACTTGGTTATTATATGGTTATTATATTACTAGGTTATTATATGGTTATTATATTACTAGGTTATTATATGGTTATTATAATACTAGGTTATTATATGGTCATGTTATGACTTGGTTATTATATGGTTATTATATTACTAGAATTTTTGAGTTTTCTAAAAACTGCCTGGCTCATTCATTTCTCTTCTTGCTTTTCTAACACCTCTCCTCTCTGTCTCTCCACTGGCTGCCCATTACACAAAGGATCCATTTAAAGCAGCTAATCCTATCCTATAAAGCACTATCCAATACAGCCTCTCCATAAATATCAGAGCTGATCCACAGATAGTATAGTATAGTATAGTATTTGAGGTTGAATAAAGACATAGTCCAACCCATCTAGCAATATCCTCATTACCTGCCTAACTGTTGATGCAGAGGAAGGCAAAAAAACCCCCACCAAATTTATGAATAGGGAAAAAAATTTGTTCCTGATTCCAAGTGGCAATGGGAATTTCAATTCCTCCCATATGAAGTCCCAAATGAAGATACCCCATATCAATTACTCCCATGTGAAGATCCCTCATATCAATTCCTCCCATACGAAGACCCCCACCATCAATTCCTGCCATATGAAGATCCCCTATATCAATTACTCCTATGTAAAGATCCCCAATATGAAGATCTCCCATATCAATTACACTGATGTGAAAATACCCCATATCAATTACTCTCATGTGAAGATCCCCCATATCAATTACTCCCATATAAAGACCCCCCATATCACTTGCTCCCATATAATTATTCCCAATGTGAAGATCTACCATACCAATTACTCCCATATGAAGATCCTCCATATCAATTACTCGTATATGAAGGTTCCCAATATGAACACCCCCCACATCAATCCCTCCTGTATGAAGATCCCCAAAATGAAGATCAGTTACTCCATACCATATATGGGCCCCCATATCATTTACTCATGTATGAAGATCCCCTATATCAATTCCTCCCATATGAAGGTCCCCAATGTCAAGTTCCCCCATATCAATTCCTCCCTAATTAATATCCCCAAACGAAGATCCCTATTTCAATCCCTTCCATGCAAAGGTCCCCCAAATCCTTCACCTCCATGAACTTTTCTCCATCCTGTTTCACTCACTGCAGTAATCAACTTTATTTCAATCTTCTTCCATTTCAAACTTACTCTCTCCATGTATTAATCATCTCTATCAATCACTCTATATTTTTATTTTAATCTCTCCCTGTAATAATCTCCCCGTCTCAAATCTTTGTATTATCCTCCCTTTTGTATAAATCTACGTACTCTATCAATATCCCCTGATGCTCCAACATCAAAAAATTCTATAGACAGTTGGGGAAGGAACACAAAATCAAACAGCCTGTTCAGTTCTGTGGAGATTGAAAAGGAGACAGTCAGTAGACCCCTCATAGGTCTCCGAATTAGAGCAGTCTGTTCAGTTCTGTGGCAAGTGAAAGGGGGACAGCCAGTAGACCCCTTACAGGCCTCCAAATTAGAGCACCCTGTTCTGTGCATGTTTTACTCTGCACAAAGATTTTGTTTTGATTTTATTTGATTTTATGTGATTATTTTGATGTATTGTAACCAGTTTTATGTATTGAAATATTGTACATGTCACTTTATACATTTCTACATTTCAATAAAGTTATAAATACATATCTACTGCATCCATTCTTCTGCTTTATTCAGTAGGAATAATTCATTGAAAATCATTTATTTGTGTAAAATTAAGCCAGTTAAAATAGAAAATGAAATACATTTAAAAAGGAGAAAGAAAGCGTCTTATGCACTCAATTCAATTCAAATACAAGTTCTTTATCCTGTAAGGAATATGGCAGTATAAAAACAATTAAAAACAAGGGTTAAGTGGCCAGAGCATATTGGGTAAGCGTCTTATGCTATATCTGACAAATATTACATGCTGCTTGTGTCTAAGAGTAGTATGCACATAAATGTAGGTAAGTATTCCCATGCAGTATATTCTGCGCATTACAAAACACAGCAATGAGAAAGGGACAAGAATATATATTGTGCAATATCAGGTGAGTAATATATCAGGAATGTGCTTAGACCACCGCCAAATAGAATTTATTTGGTTTACACATTCTGTCTATATTGCACCTGCATAATAGGGATGGACTAGAACTCGAACCCGAGTTTGAGCCAAACTTTATGAGTTCGAACGGACTTGGACTTCTCGGATGGATGTTGTCAACCTTGTGCAGACATCCCACCCTGCCCTTTCAGGCTTCCAGGAAGGGTGGGAAAGGGGGCAGGGCAAGATGGGCGTGACATCATGAGGGGACGGGGCATGATGTCACAGGAAGGAGGAGCTAGTCTTCTAGGGGTGGTGGGAGGCTGGGCTAGGGAGGAGTAATGTCCTTCTGGGTATTTCTGGGACCCATGCTGCCTTAACTGGTCGGTGAATATATGTTTTTAGCCCGCTGTGAAGTATTCTGGACCTCTGGGTTCAGCAGAGCTCTCTCAAACAGCGACCATTTTCTTGGCCAGACTCTGCACCAGATTACCAGATTACTTTATAGAGGGACGATGATATAGATATTGGACAGAATAAGCCCAGAAAAGCTTCTTTTTATAGGAATAAAACAATGAGAAATAAATGTACGAGAGCCCAGCAACCCCAGAGGAAGTGACAGGGGAGAAAAATGGGAGGATTTAGAAAGCAATGAAGAAAGTGTTTCTGAAGAGGAATCACCAAATCTCTGCCTCTTATCAAAGCAACTTGGTCAATTCCTGTCATCTGTCCTGGAAGAATATGCACCACCTGTAAGGATCTCCTGCTTTGCCTTGTTACCCCTAGATGTCACTATTCCTTGTTCCTATTTAGTCCACTAAGTGTCGCTGTTTAGTGTTCCGGATATCACCTCTAGTTGTCACTGTTTTGTTATTCCACTTCCCACCAGCAGCAGGCCATTTCACCTTTGGACAATTATTACTCATCATGTTCACCTGATTGCCGTCAGTTATTTAAGGTCTATACCTCTTCAGTTCATTGCCAGATCGTTGTTTTTGTGGCCGCTGTCCCCATTCATCTACCTTGCTCCTGTTCCAGACCTTGTTCTAAGTCCTTGCCTAGCTTTTGTTCCAGTCCTGCTCCGGTCCTGTTTCCGTGCCTGTTCTAGTTCCCTATTATCTTTTTTATCATGTCCACTGTGTGTTTAGGTGTGTTTAATAAACAGGTTATCTTGACCACTGCTGCACTTCGATCTCTTTGTACTTTCTTAGCTGCTTTGCAGCAGCGCTCATCAAGGGAGCATAACACCACCCCTATATAGTATTTATATTGTATTACTGTATGTATTATGTTAGTATTGTATAATTACTATATAATTATTGTATATATCTTGTATATGTCTGTATGTTTTAAAATCATGTAAATGAAAATATGAAAAGTAAAAATAATGGTGATTTACCTGTTTATTTACACAGATGATCTAAATGCATGTCCACATAGATTGCAGTTTTCCCCTATGCATGTTTCCCTACATATTCCTATACTGTAATAACGATGTCCCCACTAGAGTGCCGATTATAAGGAACCCCAAGGTAAATCCTTATATTCCAGTATATAGTGATCATATCCCCACACAAACGTTGCTTCTCCAATGTTAACAGCCCTAACTTGTATAATCTGCCTGCATAGTCAAGCCTCTCCATTCCCTTTATTATTTAGTTGCCCTTCTCTGAACTGCTTCCATTTCAAAATGTCCCTTTTGTATATGGGATTCCAAAACTGCACCGCATATTCCAAATGAGGAATTACTATTGCCTTGTAAAGAGGGAGAATAATATTTTTCTCCCTTGAATCTATTCCCCTCTTTATACAAGACAATATCTTGCTAGCTCTAGCTGTTGCTACCTGGCATTGTTTACTACATATAAGTCTGTTATCTACCAGAACCCCAAATCTTTTTCCTTAACACAGAGTTATTTATGGTGTAGGTGGCACAGGGATTATTAAATCCCAAATGCATCACCTTACATTTATCAACATTGAATCTCATCTGCCATTCTGCTGCCCATTTTGATAATCTATCTAGGTCTGCTTGCAGCAATTGCACATCACTTGAAGTTTCCAAAGCTCTGCATAGTTTATTGTCATCAGCAAACAGAGAGACCTTGCTCTCAATGCCCCCTTCTAAGTCATTTATAAACAGATTAAAAAGAAGTGGCCCCAGTACAGAATCCTGAGACAGTCTACTTATGGACAAATGCATTAACCCGCAGATTTGGAAAGTTCCAATACCACAGGTTAACATAAAAATACTATCCTAGTACTTTTACCTCTGTCACTGATCTCTTGTGCCTGTAGTCGTGCTTTGTAAAAGGTTAAAAAGTCTGTGTGCAGAATGAAAACAACCAAACAGGTTTGGCCGTAGAGAGAGACTGATAGAATGAAATGGGCAAAAGTTTGTCTGATGCTGTGAATTTGAAGCAACCAATCAGATGTTAGCTTTTTTACTGGGTTACTGCAGTTAGACAACATCTGAATCGCTGCTGCTGAGGAATAGAACAGATCAAGGGACTGTACCTTTAACTCATTAGGATATGTTATTATCATTATCACTTCCTCAGTCCACATATTAGTCTAAAAAGTAAATGGAGTATCGATCTATTTTGAGTGTTAATGTCGGTATGAAGATAATTGATGCTCATATAGTTGATTGTACGCTTATATCAAATTTCAAACAACCTTAAATCCACTGAATCACTGCCTGGACTGATGGAACAGTGCCCCCTTCCTCTACTTCCTGTGCATCATGGTGCCACTGAATGACAATCACATGACAAAAATGTATGACAAAAAGTAAACTTATGCCAGTATTATATAAAGGGGTACAAATGGCAAAAAAAATATTTAATAGCCAGAGCTGCCTCACCTATGAGACAGGTTGAAAATCCTGCCCAGGGCATGTCAGTCCCCTCTAATAAAAGTCAATGGTGGTGCATTTCCGATCTTTTAAAAGGGGAGCAGCATTGGAGGCACCTCCTAGGGCCACTGTTTATAGCATCCTCCCTCATTGGTCTTTTTATTATATAAGTTTAAAAAACTTCTATCTGTAGTGGATTTGACGCCACTTGTAACCAAGCTCTGATGGCTATAGTCCCTTGTTGGAACATATTCTAACAACCCCACCTGATATTGGCCCAATCAGGAAAGGCACAAAACTTACAAGAACAAGGCAGATATTGAGGAGGGTGCTGATTGGTGGACTGCTCATCAGAAATAATATTTCAACAGAAACCAATCACAGGGCTTTTGACAAAAATCGGATGAAAAATGTCAGTCTCTACAAAAAATGTTTTGCTGATATTTTCGACTGACTGAAATATTGTACCGTGCAGTCGATTGGGTCAAAATATTAACCTGTGGGCTTTTACCTCTTGTTATTCTGAAAAAATAAATTAAATGTATTGTTAATTGAATGTACACAGAAAACACACGTAGCTGTCACTTGTCTTCAAAGAAGAAGGTTTCTGTGCTGTGGCCCAAGTGAATGTTTATTGTTCAGAATAAAGAAAAACGCGTATAGGAAAATGAAGGATCTCTGGGCAGTAATGGTTCATGGTCATTTCTGGTCTGGTGATTTTCATTTTCTGAAAGTCTTTCAAATCAATATAACTATATACAGGGCAAAAAATACAGCCCACTTGGAGACTGCCTTGGGATAAACTTCAAACGATGTACATTTTGTTTATAAGGATAATATTAAGGTAGTAAATTCTGCGACTCTGTAGATGATAAATCATCAACACCAGGAGGAGTTTTATTTAAATTCTGCCACAAAACCTGGGCAATTTACCAGGATCCCCAGCACGGTCTTAAAGCCACACTAACCTTATTAAAACACCAGCTCAGGTGCCGCTAGTGTGTGACCACACATCTGAACACATCATTCTGGTAACAAATGACTGCGTCTACGCTACCCCCCTGCAAATTCTTCTCCCCACCAGTTGTCAGGAGTTAAGAATCTGCTGTACAGATTTCTCAGTCTTTTCTGCTGATTTCAGTTTGCGTTTATAAATCTTATTTGGTTCCAAGGTTTAACACCGTACCCAACCAACCCTGACACAGAACAGCAATAGTAGAGACAGTTCACTAAATGTGCATTGTCTGGAAAGTTGCTTTACAAGGGAATAACTACAGGGGCAAAGTTCAGGGTACACTCCAGCACACCGATGTTGGCTGTTTGCCAGACAAATAAGTAGGTGCTATCCCCCTAGCCCTCCACTCCAAGGACCATATAGTTCTATAGCACAAGAAAAATAATGGGGGAGCACACTAATCAGGTGAATCCAAATGTGTTTATTCAAACAACATACACAACGTTTTGGGACGCACTGTCCCTTCCTCAGGTACCTGATTAGTGTGCTCCCCCATTATTTTTCTTGTACTAAATAACTACAGGGGACAGGGGGAGCAACCACAGGGGGGCTCGGGAGCCAAGGGGCCACCATCTTCTTATTTTTCCTATGACAGATATATATAGCCTCATTCCATAAAACCACTGTGGATGAAGCACGGATTGGGGGCCCCATCATAGTTTTGCAGGGGGGCCCAGTGATTCCTAGTTACGCCACTGATTTCAAAGGTACAACTGAGTGATATTGCTCTGTTTTCTTCCCTTCCCTGTGTATGGGATGGAATGTATAAGCCTCTTCCCCTTACGCGGTATATAGCCAGTGCAAGCTTGTTACTCCATCACTATGGAGACATATCAGGTGTTCAACAATGTAACATATTAAATCTTTTTGGTTCCTCTGCCTTATAATGGCTGGGGCTGCCACCTTACTATTTGCAAAAGAATCCATTTGGTTACATGTATGGACAGTATTAAAGGGTAAAATAACACAGATTCTATGAACTGTCTCATATATTCTTCATGTAGGCCAATATTATTACTGCTGTTCCGAGCTATATTCCACTTTGCAAGTTTAATCAGCACCATTTTGGTTTACACTCGTGCACTTTATTGTTTGTCATGTATTGCAATTTATTATGAGATATGTAAGTATATTGTATTTTTCTAATTTATGCAAAGTGATTGGGCCTACCACCTAGGGATATTTATTTTGGGTTTTCGTTGTCTTGTCATTATTCATGTACCCAGGTAAAAGGCAGCAGATGTCATGTGAGCTTTGTGCTCCCAAGTATTTGTCTGGCCATTCCCTCCCTTTTAGGAGAGTTTAACGCCCACATAACAGTGATACTTCCATTGGGCTTTTTAGATGCCATAATACTACATTATTTCCTTTTCCATACAGTGACGTTAAGATTTGAATTTAACACTTACTTAACCTTTTCTATTTGTTTTATACAAATGTACTGTGATACCAATATTAATTCCATGTTAACATAGCGAGTCTATAGCCAATCTTGTTACAATCCAGACTAAGAAAGTTGTTATCTTCACAGGGGCCCATGTTACTGAACGTTCACATGCACACAAGGCTGTTTTAATGGCTAAGGTGTATTATACTTAGAAAGAAAGCTATGTGTCACCTGACAGTGACCTAATCCAGCTCTTTGGAGAAGTACTGTATATGTGTAACCTTAATTGGTGTTTTTTTAAATTGTGCTTTTGTGCTTTAAATGACAAGTCAATAACCAAAGATAAATAGACCAGAAGTTGACCATTGATGGGTTTGATCAATCCACTTATAAATGGGGCAATAAGCTATAAAAACCGGCAAATGTTCACACTAGGAAAGGTTCCCTCTATGGATGCTCTCTCCTGAATGCAACAAACAATTTTACTTGCCCACCTGCAACTTAAATGCAGTGGTAACCACTATCCCTGATAGCCATAAGCAGCTAGACTGTGAAGCAATGGTAGAGGTGCACAGCCTTTACTGCAACAAGAGAAAACAATGTTTTGGGCAAAGCCAGGATCCCTGTCCTAATTTCATTCAATCTCTACTGCGCATGTACAAGAAAGAAAAACAAGTAGGGTGGAAGCCCATAATGTGTCCTTGTTGCATTTTAGTTTTG
This sequence comes from Hymenochirus boettgeri, assembly GCA_019447015.1. NCBI lineage: Eukaryota > Metazoa > Chordata > Amphibia > Anura > Pipidae > Hymenochirus > Hymenochirus boettgeri. The sequence continues at coordinate 233,826,054 of CM033472.1, forward strand.
CATGGAAGTAAAAATGGGAGGTAGGAATAGAGGACCCTAACTTCCCTATAATTATCTTATATAGGTGGCAGCATTTGGATACACCTATATTTTCATTGCTGAACTCTCAATGAAATGTATAATATTTTTAAATTACATAGTATATCAAAAAGTTTACAGAGTAAATTAAATAGTGTAGAGTATATTAAAAGGTTTATAGAGCAGACTAAAATGTTGAGAAATTGAGTATTTCAAGAACTTTACAGAGTATATGTATATTAAATTGTTTAGGTATGTTAAAAGGTTTATAGAGTATATCAATATCAGTATCAGTGATCTTATATTGCCAACAGATTCTTGTACAAGTCATTCTGAATTGAGAAAGCCAGTCGGATGACTAGCAAAACGTCTTCAAGAACTAAACTTAAAGTCAGTTGATCTAATTGAATACAACAGATCTACTACTAGGTAGCACAAAAATTCACCTTTTATTATATCAGTCATGCTGCGCAAAGCCTTAAACTTTTTGGCCTTTATGCAAGCACTTCATAATCAGTGCCAAAAAAAACCACCTAGTCCCTCGCTGCTCCTCCTCTACGGCTGACAGCAAGCTCTACTTTTCAGCTGTTAGTCAAGACTTGACATCCCACACAATTGCCTGACAGCCGTGACAAGGAAGTAGAGTGGCTGACAGTGCAGAGGCTCTTTGCTCCTGTTTTTGCTTGAAACAAGCTTGAAAATGGAGCAGGGGGCAGTGCCCAGGTGGCAGATGCATCTTTGAGATTTTTTTAAATATTTCAAAAATGGGGTGTGGGGGGTCCTAAACCAAAATATTAAAGTGTATTTTAGGCTGGACATGCCCTTTAAATACCCTAGAGTACCTGTTTTGTATCTTCTTCCTAAGTCTCACAAAACTCACCCAATTATATTGGAGATTGGGTCTGTTTTAGAACCACTTGCCAGGCACGCAGACGTTTATCTTCAGCCCTTGGTTGCACAGCTGAAAACTTGTCTTAAAGACACAATGGATTTAATGCCAATATTACAATTCATGGAGCTTTCACCAGAGCCTATTCTCCTTGGCAGTATTGACGTATAATGCCTCTATACGTCTGATTCAGGAGATGAAGGAAATAGATATACTGTATAGAGGAGTATTTGTCTGAAACCAATTTACTGTATTATATGATCTACCTCTTGGTTGATTGCCTTACTTTAATACTAAAAAAGAAATATTTTCCTTTTTAGGAGCAGTTCTATAGGCAAAACCAGGGTAATTCAATGGGGTCTGTGGTAGCACCTGCCAATCTATTTATGCACAAATAAAGCCAGAAGATGCTTAAATACCTCAGATATGTGAATGACACATTGGTCATCTGGCACGGCAGTAAGGATGAGTTTAAAAATATGGATAAAATATAATAGAGGCGATTTTACCATTAAATTTACTACCAAATCATCATCTAACTCACATTTCCGACATTTCCTAGATGTGCTTATTCAAGTTCAAGAGGGAGACACTTCCCTATACAGAAAACCGACAGACACATATAATGTACTCACATTGGATAGCTTTCATAATCCCAGGGTTTTTAAAGCAATACCAAAAAGCCAATTTATAAGGGCTAAGCTGATGTCCACATGCAGTCGTATCTGAAAATAGGAACACTTTTCAAAAATACCCCATTGTTTAGTTGTAAAAGAGGCAGTACTTTAAATGACAAGTTTTGTCTGGCTGATTTAGGCAACACCCGCAGTCCAAAAAGTGGACATATCCATATATGGAATGTACACGTTGTTCCTCTTTAAATAAAAGGTATCTCACCCCACACAAGGCTATCCTGTTTACACTTAGGGTATGCTACCTGGTACACCAGCCCTGTAATTTATTTCTTAAAATGTCCATGTGACATAGACAATGTAGGACAGAGTAGCCGTTAAAGGAAGAATAAAACATCATAAGGGACATTAGGAAGTTTAAACCAGGCAACAACTATGATACATTTGAATCAAGATTCAAGACACTTCTCATAACATACACATAACCAACTTCATTGGGTGATAGTTGGAGATAGTTACCACCCAAGAGAGGCGATGTAACTAGAATTTTTCTCCAGAAAGAATGTTACTGGATGAGGAAACTTGATACACTCACACCAAATGGATGAATGGTATTAAAATGTTTTTTTTTATAAGGGGTATTTGTACCTTGACTTATCTTCTGTTCACATTATGTGTGTGACTTACTTACACTTTTGTTTTCAGCTTCTGCTTTTTTCACAGAATATAGAGATCCGCTATATCGTAGGATAGGCAGATGAACTGAGGTCATTTTTTTGTTTATAAGTGGTTATAAGCATCCTACATTTGATATAGTTCACCATTATACAGTTATTAGTACCAAGTATATTAGGGTAGGCCATCTGTTGGCAGTCCCCAGGTTTTAATTATACCTATAAATATTTTGTAATATGTTTTGTAACAGGTTTTACAGGAATTTTGTATAAATAATCGAGACACAATTTTAATCTTTGTATTTTGTTTGTGAATCACTTATAGAGGATTTTCACATAATAAGGTCTTGAAATATACAATTTAAAAACTTTTTTCCACTATGGACACTATCCATTATATGGTATTGAACATCTACTAATAAGGATATGGACTTCCCCATAAAATGCCCTTGGGATATGGGCATCAAAGAATAAAAGTTCCCCCCCCCCAAGATTATTTGAAGGTTGTTATCCCCAATGTGATTCCAAATGTGGGAGGCACCTAAATGATGTCACTTATTCTTCCTTCAGTATTCTGTACAGTTTGTGCTTCACTATACACTTGACAAAGGAAACATGTAGTGTGATTCTGCTAATAAACACAGTTCTTTTGAGCTTTCCCTTCTAGCTCCTTTTACCTTTCTATTTTCACAATGGTTTCACACTGATTTGGCCAGTTAGCACCCCCATACAGTCAAAAGTACAGAGCACTCCTGGGTTTTCTAACTATTTTATGTTGTACAATAAGGAACGCAGACTTCCGGGTAATTTCCATTTTCCAGGGTAGCCTTTAAGAAATGCAATACCTATTAGGTATTGCAAGTTTTTTTTACAGCATTCCAAAAGCTAAATGCAAAACCAGAGAGACAGCTACAGACCAATATCGGGTTTATTAAACCATCATCAGTGTAGTGCAGGCCTTTGGTTTTGCAATGTGAAGCACCTATTGACAGACATCACTAATAAATTAAATAAAAGAGAGAGAGAATAAGGATCTGTAATGCCTTATTCTCTCCCCATTTTATTTAATTTATTAGTGATGTATGTTGAACAATCAATGCAAATCCAACTTCTTGTTATTAAAGGGTATCTCCACCCTAAAAAAAAAACTTTTAATATACTGGAGGGATCCCTAGCCCACATCCAACTGCCAAGTTTGTTTGTTAAAAAAAAGTCCTTTGATCCCCTGGCACTCTGTTCCTGGCCCTCTGCTTGCCAGACTGACAGCCACGTCTGTGATTGGCTGAGAGGCAACCAATCACAGACGCGGCTTCCGGCAATGCAGAACGCTGGGGGAACGAAGGACTGTAAGTAGATTTCTGATGCTTTTTTTAACAAACGGACTTGGTAGTTGGGGGTGGGCGGTGGGCTGTGGGCTAGGGTGCACTACAGAAAATGCTTTTATAGGTAGGTCATCAGGCAGCAAAGATAGATCCAGAGGGAGAGAGGGAAGGCTCCCCTGTGCGCGCCAGAAACCTCACAGAGGACAAGGAAGCAGCAGGAACCGGATGATTCACTGACAGCTCCTACTCTTCACTTTTTGGAACTTTTGGCAGTCACTGCAGGAGAACCATAAGGAGCAGAGATGTAAGGTAAGGATTTTTTTAACACTACACAGTGGGACCAGTAGTGGGTTAAATTTTAGTTTTGGGGGTGAAAATGCCCTTTAAAGCTGGATATGGAAGTTTAAATGTTCTGTCTACCTACCTGGTCAGTAGAGAACACATAGACCAATGTAGAACCCACAGTGGTAATTTCCCATGTCAGCAAGGTCCTCAATAGGGACTGTTCCACTGGACTTTAGCCCTCTATCATCCTGCAGTTTCCTGGAAACAAAACAAAGCACAAAGTAAAGGAGGGTTGTGTACTTTTTTTTTTTTTATTGGTTTCTGTACATGTCTAGGCTGCACAGAAAATTATATAAACATGGCAGCCACAGAGTCAAGGGTGCCTGTGCATTCTAGGGGTTCTGTAAAGCAATATATTTCATACTGTCATAATTCTATTGGTCTGTAGCTGGAATGGTGACAGTTGGTACGTGAACTGTATGGTGGGGGCCTTCATAGGGATTACTGAGCATGCTTGCCCTCCCAAGGAGTCAGATAGTTGGGCAGGAGTTGGGTGACTTGGAGACTGAGCATAAGTAAAATAGTAATACAAACACATCAGAATAAGTGAGGCTTACATGTATACATTTATAGATTGAAATGAGGTAGTCTTTTTTCAGTGTACAAATCTTCCAGGAACACTGTAGATCATTGACATTACTGCAGGGCTGTCTGTAGCCATCTTAGTACCTTAGGTGACTTCCCACCCACATGTCCTCCCAAACTTGGCTGGCCAAACTGCAGCTTGGTTTCCCCACTCAATTCTTTCTGACACTGTCAATGTTTCTTTATAGTAGGACCATTTAGACAGGGAGATTCACCCAGAGGCACAAGCTCTCTGGGCAAATCTCCCGTACGGGATTTACCAGAGGCTATGCGATTTTGGGTAAATCTCACCTGCAAATAAGTATTTATCGCCAGCTATTAGTTGGTGTTTAATACTTACGTGTAAAGAGGCACGCAACCTCTGGTAAATTACTTTAAAACGGCCGTACGAGTGCCTCTTCTGGTACTTGCACTGCCACCGCAAAGTGGGCATTAACGTTGTGCCAACCAATCAGCCCATATAATGCTTCCCTAATCTAATAGTCTAATAGCTATGGATGTAAGGGAAGGGCAGATGAATCACTTGCACGTTCAAACCCTTGGGTAGGAAGCACTAAAGCATGACCGTGGGCTTTTTAGAAGTTTTTCAGAATTCTGTGCAGTTAGGGAATGCTGGGAGTTGTAGTTTTAAACATGTGAAAAGTTCATTAAGAAGACGCTAAATGCAAAACAGAGAATGCTGGGATTTGTATATCTGTTGTATTCAATTAGAAGTAGAGGTTTACAGAAAACCGACACACACAGATCAGTATTTGATGTTTAACTCCCACCACCCTTTAGATCACAAGCTAGGTGTCATCAGGACCCAGCAACACAGAGCAGAGAACATCCCCACTAGCACAGAGGCGAAGGCTAAAGAAATAAAACATCTCAGAGGAGCCCTTAAAACTTGTGGATATCCAGACTGGGCCCTTGTCAAAAGAAGTAGAAGGAAAGAAAAGAACACGAATACCAACATTGAAGGAGAAAAGCAAGACAGGAGAAAGAACATGGTCATCCCATATGTAGCAGGGGCCCCCGAGAAATTAAGAAGAATTTTCAAAAAAACCCCCACCATATCCCTGTCTGCTTTAAACCGAACAACACACTGAGTCAGCAATTGGTACATCCGAAAGACCCAATACCGAAACACAAGAAAAGCAACATCAACATCAACAGAATGGTCTGATTTGTATGTGGGGGAGACCAAACAGCAACTGCATCAACGTATGGCCCAGCACAGAAGAGCCAATTCCTCGGGTCAGGACTCAGCCGTGTACCTGCATCTTAAGGATAAAGGACATACCTTTGAAGATTGTAATGTTAACATATTGGCAAAGGAACGTGACTGGTTCAAGAGAGGTGTTAAGGAGGCCATTTATGTGAAAATAAAGAAACCAAGCCTAAATAGAGGTGGGGGGGTTCGACACCAACTGTCTGCCATGTACAATACTGTTTTGACACCTTACTCTGGGCGTTCCTATAACACCTCTTAGCCACTATCCAATCACACCCTTAACACTTGGCTGTGATATGCTAATTGGGATTTTCCAGGGTACATAAATGCCAAAGATTCTTGTGCAAGTCATTCTGTATTGAGAAAGCCAGTCGAATGACTAGCGAAACGTCTTCAAGAGCTAAACTTCAAGTCCAGTTGATCTAATTGAATACAACAGATATACCATGACCTGGATGAATGAGAACCTTCACACGCTGGGATTTGTAGTTTTCAAACATGTGAAAGGTCACAAGCTTAGGCTGTATTAGATCTAGACAGATGCCTTAGCTACAGGATATTAAGAAAAAACTTACTGAAAACAGAGAATGCTGGGAATTGTGGTTTTCAAACACGTAAAAGGTCACCAGCTCTATACCATTAGGCTGTATTATATCTAGACACATGCCTTTGCCACAGGCAATAAATAAGATACTTTGCATGTCCCCACCCATTTCTTTAAGTGAGAAATATGTGTTTATATGTTAGATTATTAAGGCAATGCTATTATAATAACATAATTCTGTGAGGTACCTTCTATTATAAGAAGGCTCTATTTCATTTTATACTCTGTGTGGAGCTTTTAGCTCCTCTATCCACACCTCTCCCTAACATGTATATTCAATCAGTATCCTGTGCTCCCAAGTCCTAACCCCATAGGTTAGTTAAACTTGTTGTGGTAAATACTAATAAATATAACCATTGCATCAGGATACTGTATAGGATTTAAGGTGGCTATACATATATCCGATTTTACTTATCCAACCAAGCACTCATGCAATATTAGTTTGATCTTGCCAGAACCACCTTTCCCATTCTTCTATGCCACAGACATTGCATGATCGGTCTAATGTCGCGGGAGCACTCGGTTGGGAAAGTAAAATCGGATATATGTATGGGTTGCTTTTGATTGCCCAAAGGTGCTGTTTAGATTGCCTGGGTCAGTTCTTAGACCTGCAGGTTTATTCCACATAGACCCTCTATATTCTAGCTGGCAGGTAGTATAGGTAAGGGAGGATATAAGTGTGTGTTTGTTCATTTAATATGATGCAATTATTTGTTTTTTTTTTAGGACCTTCAGACTAATTGTATTATTGCCCCGGGGGCGTGGCTAGGCACTGCACTGAATGGAAGCAAACTGAAGTAGCTCCGTGTCAGTGTAACTTGCAGATCGATCAGAACAAAAGGAAACCTAAAAAAAAGAATACCCTCAAACTCACCCTGAACCAGCCTAACAGCGGAATGACTAAAAGGTAAAAAAAAGAGTTCTACAAACCTGAAAACTTGCCGCGAACAATCCAAGATGGCACCGACCAGTCCAGACAGCGTGAGGAGGACGGAGAAACAGCTACAGGAGAGAAGGAGACACCGGAACTGCCTATAAACACAAAAAAAGATAAGTTAAAAACCCAAACTGTATTTAATTTACCAAATATGACCGACACATTGAGAGAATTAGCTAATCAAACATACAATAATAATAGAGGACAAACTGAAAAGAAGCACAACAATATATCAGCATTGGATGCAGACATACCTAGCCCCAAAAATATAATAGAACCAGACAGCCCCTTAACAGTCTCCATTCTAAAGGAACTTTTGGAATCACAAACAAAAGCATTCATGAGAGACATAGCAGTACTGATGAAAGATTTCAGAAAATATCTGAATGATCTAGAATCAAGAGTGGATCACACTGAAAACAAAGTAAAAGAGTTTACAGATACATTTAATAACCTAGTGGATTCACATTATAATTTAGATGAAACAGTCAGCACCCTACAAAACAAAATAATAGACTTGGAAAATAGAAGTAGACGTAATAATGTCAAAATAAGAGGGATCGCAGAATCCATAAACCAACCACAACTTCTAGAATACACTATGGACTTATTCAAATGCTTACTACCAGATGCAACAGAGCTGGATCTGGTAATCGACAGGATTCATAGATTACCAAAGCCCAGCCCAAGCACCAAGGGACGTTATATTAAGAATTCATTTTTACCAAATAAAAGACAGACTGCTGAAAGCAATGAGAGAAAAAACTGCAGCACAAAGTAGACAATTCAGTGACATAACAAAAATTCTCCGTGACAGAAATATAAATCACAGGTGGGGATTTCCCACCAAATTAAACATACTATATGGAGATAAATGGTTCACAACCACAACAATAAAAGAAGCAGAATCCCTGTTGAGGGAATGGAATATATGGAGACCTTCTACAGCCCCAATAACTACACCACCAAAAAACAATCACAATTCTCCTAAAAGACTACAACAAGAATGGAAATAAACTAAACACACCAAAACAAAAGCAAGGTATACCATTATACGATATCAAATACAGCTTATTTCACAAAAATCAAAATAAGGAATAATAATACGAAAAGAATACATCGAAAAATGGAACTGTACAAAACTACTTAAACCATATGAAGAACCAGAACTGAACTCAAGATCTTTAGCAAAGTTTATAAACACTAATATAACACTAACTCAGAGTATGGAACTATACAGGAGAGACATTGAACTGAAGAATTCTGGACCTACACTATAATACACAGATGAAACCAAGTTAATTAAGAGAGATGTACATATGGATTACTTGGGTTTGTATGTTGGTGCACCTACCCGTAAAATAGACTACCGAATGTAAAATACTTAAAAGTTAAATACTTAGCTATACAATGTGGAAGGTTTAAATAAGAATAATATACGTTGGACCAAATACCCACATTAGAGGAAGTTAATTTGTAGAGAAGGGGGAAGGGAGGAAAAGGGGGGTTGTCCATGGTATTATAGGTATATATATACATATATATATATTTTTTTCCTTCTCACTCTCTATATGTTGAAAATAAGATTATACGTTGCTAGATGTACAAGTAAAGATAATATATATATGACCATGAGGTGCCATATGTATAGATAACATAAAGAACTTATAGAAACTACTCCATGTGGCTATATGACCAGAAGTGTAAACGGAAATGACATACGAACAAGATCATTATGTCCCCACTAAAGGGAGGTGGGCTTTTTTTTTTTCCCCACTGAAACACAATGATTGGTGTGGGGCTAAGTGCCGCTAGATGTACAAATGTGAATAACATGCAATATATGTGATAAAAAGCGACTGTGGCCTCGTGGGGTACTTTCCCGGCGACCCAGCAAATATACTCATACAACACTTTAATATGGAAATATTAAAATAAAGGAAAAGAAGGGAGAACTAATATCAATTAAACAGCTATATATCAAACACAGAGGGGCCGCCGGGGAGGCGCCTAGTGGGAAAGACGTTGCTAGATGTACAAGTAAAGATAATATATAAATGACTATGAGGTGCCAAATGTACATGTATAGATAACATAAATTTTTTTTTTTTTCAGAAATAAATGATATATGTGATTATCGATACACTTATAGATATGCACACGAAGATATATGGTTACACTACTACTAAATACATGACTAAGTGATACTAAATATGCAAATAAAAAAATATGAAAAACATGAAAGCATCAATATCTAAGAAGGAGGAGAGAAGGGTAAAGAGAAGTTACAACCTCTATTAATGTGGGGGAGGAGGGGAAGGAGAAGAAGATAAAGGGAAAATACAGAAACATAAATACTTTAATTAAAATATTTCAATTCTAAGATAAAAGAAAAGACACCAACATATACTTACCTAAAGACGCATAGAAAAAAGTAACCAGATTACACGGAAATAATCCTAATAGAAAAAAAAAAAAAAAAAAAACACGAAATATTTCTTAGAAGGGAAGAAGAAATTGAGAAAATAAGGTGAAAAAATTAGAATATAGGTAGAAGAGATAATGTTGAAAAGGAGAGGAGGGAATAGAAAGGAAAGAAAGGGGAGGAGGAAAGGAAGATGGGAGGTGGGGGAGAGGAAAAGAAAAAAGGGAGAAAAGAGAGAAAAAGAGAAAAGAGAGGGAAAAAGAAGGGAAAAAGGGGAAAGAGAGCAAAGTTAATGAGGAAGAAAATAAAGTTAAGAGGAGGAAGGAGAGGAAGAAAGAGAGATATACAATACAACAAAGCCTAATTTATAAACAGATAGAAAGAAAAGAGAGGGAGGAGTAGGAGAAGAATAGGAAGTAAGGGAAGGGAAAGAGAGGGGAAGGAGAGAAGAAAAACAGAGGGAAGACAGAATATACAACAAATTTCATAACATAAAGACAAACGAACAAAGCAAGTTCAAGCTGAAAATACCCCAACAAAAATAATCTCAGAAGGTACTTTATTTAAAGTCCCTCAGATGAAGATTAAAAATTTTTACTCTGTAAATAGTTCGACCAGTTTCCGGTCCCTCCAGTTGTTTTTACAATTTTGCCTCCAAATAAAAATGTCAACCCCTAAAACCTTAAAACAGAAAGAAATATCCAAACTCAAAACAAACTCCCTAATAACTATAATGGAAGAACATAAACTCAACACCTCTTACAATAAATGGTGTTTAACTTAGTAACATACAATGTTAGAGGACTAAACTCTCCCTTCAAAAGATACAGTCTCTGGAAAGAAATTACACTATTAAAAGGCGATATAGTGTGCTTACAATAGACCCACCTACAAAACATAGACACATTTAGACTTCAACACAAAAATTATACTAAGATCTATACAACCTCATACCACCAAAAAAAAGGGGAGTAACAATAGCTATAAACAATAAATTGGCCTTCAATGAAAAAAAAATAACTATAGATAAAGCAGCGAGATATATTATCTTGGAATGCACAATAAACAACACTCCATATACAATAGTTAATATATACGCCCCTAATACCGGACAACATAAATTTATAAAAAAACAAATAAATAAAGTAAAAAACAACTCCCCCAAAAATCTAATAATCACTGGAGACTTCAACATGATAATGGAACATACAATAGACACTACAAGCATAAGAAAAATCAATTATAACCCAAATTTAAACGACTTACTTAAACTAGAAGATTTATACGACTTGAAAAAGACTTTACTTACTATTCCAAAACCCACAATATATTTTCAAGAATAGACATGACAATCACGGACAAATGGTTACTCCAAAAGATAATTAAATCCAGAATCCTCTCAAGAACTATATCAGATCACGCACCAGTTATTACAGAATTTGCGGAGGATCATAACTTCCCATCACTAACAATATGGAAGTTAAATCCGTATATATTGGGTTCCCAGAGCAATAAAGAAAAAATTCGAAAATCACTAATTGAATATTTTAAATTTAATGATAATGACCTAGCATCTCCGTTTTCAATTTGGAATGCACACAAGGCAGTAATAAGAGGTCAAATAATTAAGATAGCCGCAGATCTTAAAAAACAAAGAGAAAAAGAAAGACTAGACATATGCAAACAAATTAAAACGCAAGAAGACATACACAAACAATATCCAACACAAAACAACTACCTAATGTTAAAATCCCTTAAACAGAAATTACACCAACACAATATGTACCACTTTGACAAATATCTCCGTAGAATGAATGTAACTAATTACGCCCAAGGACCAAAAGCTAGTAAAATATTAGCAAATACATTTAAAAGAAAAATAGCTAAAAACAAAATATCATATATCATAAACCATAAACAAAACAAAATATACAATCCAAAACAAATAGCAGACCAATTCGCCAAATATTATGCCAAACTTTATAACCTAAACAAAGATCCTAACATAAACCACCCTACGACACAAGAAATTAACAAATTCTTAGAAGACCTTAACCTAAACACTATAACAAACAACCAATTAAAAAAAATTAGTCAACCTATTCAAAAAATAGAAATCTTACAAGCCATTAACGAACTACCAAACAATAAATCCCCCGGTCATGACGGGTTTATAAATGAATACTATAAAACCTACTCAGACATATTAACCCCTTATTTACAGAAAATATTTAATAAGGCAGCAGAAAAACAAACATTCCAAAAAGAAATGACACAAGCACTAATTGTCCCCATATTAAAACCTAATAAAGACTCTACAACAATCACTAATTATAGACCTATTTCCCTACTTAATACAGATCTTAAAATCTATGCAAAGATATTAGCAACAAGACTACAACCAATATTACCCACATTAATGAACTATGATCAAGTCGGATTTATTCAAAATAGACAACCAGGAGACAACACCAGAAAGCTTATAAATATAATAGATTGGTCAAACAAACATAATATATCTACACTAATAATCACATTAGATGCCGAAAAGGCATTCGACAGATTAAACTGGAACTATTTAGAATGCATATTAGACAAATATAACATAAAGGGATGGCTCAAAAAGCTATATTAACCTTATATGCTGGACCAACAGCAAAAGTCTTCAAATCAAATATGTTATCAGATCCCTTTATAATGTCAAATGGAACTAGACAAGGGTGTCCCCTTTCCCCATTAATATTCGATTTAGCCATCGAACCATTAGCAGAAGCCATTAGAAACAACAAAAATATAGCAGGAATTAAGATTGGAAAGATAGAACATAAATTAGGACTATATGCAGACGATTTAATTTTTACCATAACAAAACCAATAACAACTATGATCCACCTCCAAAATCTACTCAAAAATTTTGGAAAAATATCCTACCATAAAATAAATGAAACAAAATCCTTCATATTACCAATAAATATCTCATTTTCATTAAAACTCTTTCTTAAAGCAAAATATCCTTATAGTTGGACAGAGGATTCGATATCTTATCTAGGAATCCAACTAACAAGATCTACATCCAAACTATATGAATCAAACTATACTCCCATAATAAAAGAAATACAAAAAGAACTAAAATGGTGGTCATCAAAATACCTATCCTGGCTAACGAAAGTAAACTTAATAAAAATGATGTTATTACCAAAATTACTATATAAATTTCGCACTCTGCCCATTATGATACCAGTCTCTTTCTTCCAAACAATTAACCGAATGATTAATACATTTCTATGGGAAAACAAAAAAAACAAGAATTTCTATTAATACATCAGCCAAAACTAAAAAAATGGAAGGGATAGCATTCCCTATCTTTAAAGATTACTATAACGCGGCAATCCTAGACCAAACCAGATACTATTGGACTGAGGAACAACACACAAAAAAAAATGGATTGAAATAGAAGAATGTATCCTTAAGAAAAATAAGCCCACAAAAATTATGGGAGCACTAACTTTAAATTCACATCTTTCCCTGCCAAATTATCAAACCATTCAAACAACAACAAAAATTTGGAAAGAAATAATCAAAACGCATAAACTAAAAGCATCAATCAGCCCATACATAACAATAAACAGCCTACAACTATGTATCCCCAACCTCTACTTAAACAACTGGAACCTACCAAATACTATATTTCTCAATGATTTAATCACCCAACAAACGTTTCTTACATTCCAACAAGCAAATCAGAAACTTAAAATTCCACAAAAAGAATACCTCAAGTACTACCAAATCACAAGTTTCTTAGCCAAGCAAAATATAATATCAAATATAACAATACACCCTCTAACAGAAATACTTACCTCGACAGACAACATGAAAAAAAGCATTACAAAAATATATAATTTACTAAACAACAAAAATGAATACTTATATGCTAACTTCTCAGAAAAATGGGAAACAGACCTAAACAAAAAGTTTACTCCCGAACTGTGGATTTCAGCATTCCAACAACCATATAAACTCTCCAGATGCATATATTTAGAAGCATTGCCATTTTGCTGGAGCAGCCATAGGGAGCAGACATCCCCCTCCCCGCCCTATTGCCGTTATAGGTACAGAGGGTACTGTTCTCACTAAGTTACAGGGACATAAGTTTAAAAGGATGAGGGAGAAGTAACATAATTAAACTTGGGCCAAAACGTAAATTTTTTGGGGGGTCCTGCTTAGATGTAATGTGGGTTCGATAGAACCCAGTTTCGAATCGAATCTAAGGGTTTTGAAGTCCCGACGAAACTTTCGTGAACTCACGAATTTCACGGAAGCCGGATTTTTCAAATTTTGTAAAGTAGACGATTATTTAATCGAAAGTAGAACGCTTTTCGAAAATCAAAAGTAGATGTTTTTCGAAAGTAGCCGATTTCGAAAATCTAACTTTCCAAATTTTAATTTTGAAAACGGATGAAACTCACACAGTTTCGAACATCTCTAGCCTGCATAACATATTAAATTTGTTTCATTAGGGGTGGACATACCCTATAAGATCAGAAAAAGGAATAAGTAGTATATGTGGCACAGTGCAGCAGTTAACAGCGATTCTAGAGCCTGTACACATGAGGGGGGCTCATGACCAGAGAGCTTCCCAGCGGCAACTGGTTAAATTAAACAAACAGGCAGTGGGAGCAGGGGTGGAGTGAACGGAACCGTGAAAAAGAGGGGAGGATCTAAAGCAGTGCCATTTGCTGGAGCAGCCATAGGAGCAGACATCCCACCCTCCCGCCCTATTGCCGTTATAGGTCAGAGGGTACATGTTCTCAACTTTTTACAGGGACAGTAGTTTAAAAGATGAGGGAGAAGTAACATAAGTAAACTTGGGCCAAAACTAAATTTTTTGGGGGGTCCTGCTTAGAGATGTAATGTGGGTTCGAATAGAACCCAGTTTCGAATCGAATCTAAGGGTTTTGAAGTCCCACGAAACTTTCGTGAACTCACGAATTTCACGGAAGCCGGATTTTTCAAATTTTTAAAGTAGACGATTATTTATCGAAAGTAGACGCTTTCGAAAATCAAAAGTAGATGTTTTTCGAAATTAGCCGATTTTCGAAAATCAACTTTCCGAAAATTTTGAATATTTGAAAACGGAATGACCTCAACAGTTTCGAACATCTCTAGCCCTGCATAACATATTAAATTTGTTTCATTAGGGGTGGACATCCCCTATAAGATCATGAAAAGGAATAAGTAGTATATGTGGCACAGTGCCAGCAGTTAACAGCATTCTAGAGAGCCTTGTACAGCATGAAGGGGGGGGCTACATGACCAGGAGAGCTTCCCAGCGGCAATTGGTTAAATTAAAAACAAACAGCAGTGGGAGCAGGGAGTGAGGACAAACCGTGAAAAAGAGGGGAGGATCTAGAAGCAGTGCCATTTTGCTGGAGCAGCCTATGGACAGACATCCACCCTCCCGCCCATTGCCGTTATAGGTACAGAGGGTACATGTTCTCAACTTAGTTACAGGGACATAAGTTTAAAAGGATGGGAGAAGTAACATAGTAAACTTGGGCGCTTCTTTGGTCACAGCTTTGCGGGCTTGGTCAGTTTGCCAAGAGAAAAAATATTTCATTTTTGGCACATTTGGGCAGACTGGAAAAACAGGTGCTGGTCTAACCTCTTAGGTGGGTAGTCAGCTGTTAATGACATGGTGAAACAGGAGACTGGTCAATGGTTTTGCATATAGATAATCATCGGGCACACCAGTCTTAGGTGCAAAACCAATAATTAGTGACGTTTCGGGATCATGTGGTGGTCCCTTCTTCAGACAAACTGACATGTTTGTCTGAAGAAGGGACCGCAAATGATCCCGAACGTCACTAACAATTTGGTTTTGCACCTCAAGACTGGTGTGCCGATGATTATCTATATGCATATATGACTGCTGGCTACAGTGACTTGAGCACCACCAGCATATGAATTAATTTGCAGTGTGACTGCTTGAACTGGTTTAGGAGTGCAGAGTCCTACTCTACCGTGTGTCAATGGTTTGGTGCAGCCAGTTCAAAGCAAAAACACCTACCATTGAGTCAGGTAGTGGGCAGCTTATTAGTAGGAGGTAATGGAAGGCAGACTGACGGACTCAAAATTTTGTTAAATTGTTCAATTGTTCTTTAAGCAATGTTATCTGTTGTTTGTATTTTCTGAGTAAAATGGTTAATGTTATGTGATGTTATACTACTATATGGGATCCAGATCGAGTCTGATCTGGATCCCTCTCTAAGGAGGATTTCCCTGGAGTAAATGGTGAGTGTATTTCTATGTAGTTTGTATTTATTTTAAAAATATGTATTTTTTTATAAATTTCACTCAAAAATAATTGTAAACTCAATGCTTTGAGTAAAAGCATTCTTGGTCTAACATTTGGTATAACATCTGTAATAGAAAACAAACAATTAGAGTTTCTGCTGGATGTTACCTGGACCGGGTGATCCAGTAGCACCAGCGGAGACAAGTGATCTGTTGAGGCCAGAACGTAAGGCTGGGACAAGCCAGGAGCCGGGGATCCAGAGGGTTTAAGTCAGAAACTGGTCTGTGACTAATAAAGGAAGATTTTAAAGTGGTTCGATCAAGCTTCATTTTTCTGAACTTAACTGATATTTTGCACAGACTTCGAACCTCTCTGTATTGGAAGTGTTTGGGACTTTTTAAACATAACTTCTATATATTTACCACTACTGCTTAATATTTTTTGTATTTACTATTGAGGGGTTGTTTACAGAAGGGTACTGTATTTGCAATACTTTATAGATTGTGCATTACACTTTATTATATGTTGAAGATTTAATGCTTTAAAGGGTGTATTAAAGGGTCACTGTACTCACTTACCTTATCTGAAACTACAATTTGAATGAAGTAAAATGTCTCCCTATTTATCTGTGCTTGTTTTGTCAATAAATTATTAATGTTTAGTTATTGCTGTATCTAAACTATTTTAATTTTTTTAAACAATTATTCCTATTTCATTTGATCGATTATATCATTTTATTTCCATTGGCTCTAATTGTTGGTTTGCTATACTGGACAGTTTTTGCTACTTTTTTCCTATAGAATAAGGAACCCATTTTGGGATTTCACACCAAACCATCACATCCCTTATTTTTCTAATATCCCTAATGAGAATATAGCTTATCCTTCCAAGGACAACTCCACCCTCATAGAACATCTTTTAGAAGAATGGCCTCTTTAAATACGTTGATATGTCATACTTTGTCCTTGTATGTTTGTATGTATGTATAATTTTATTTATAAAGCGTCACTTGGGTACGCAGCGCTGTACATTATAAAATACAGAGTATCAAACAAGGGGATAAGTGCAAGCCATTATACAGATAGATTAAATTAAGTTAATATACACTTTCACTACAAAAGTGTGCCCGTTGTGCACGTGGAAATTATGTGTCTATGTTTTGCTATGTGTAGTTGCAGTGCTCACAGGAACCATCAGGAAACATCCAGGGGGCAATAATAAAAAAATTTTATTGTCATAAATTTTTATTTTGTTTCATAAATATAATATTTCAGAAAGGAAAAATAAAGATAACTAAACATTGTACACAATTATTATTACATTTTTAACAATTGCTTATATAATGTCCATTCAATACTTCAGTATTATATTGATAGTTATGTATATCTGTTAAATTTGTGTTTAGTATTAAACATTAAACATTGTAACTTGTAACTTTCTTTGCCTCTATTTCTTTAGTTGTTTTGTTTATATTTTCGTCATTCCCCATCTCGCTTCCTTTTTTCTTTCCTTGTTCTATCTGTTTTTTCCTTATTCTCTACTCTATATCATTTCCCTAATTGTTTATCTTTTTCTCCTCCTTTTTATTATAGATTCATGGATGATCTTGAGTCTATATACCAGTACTCCCACTTCTGTAGAAGGTATCGAACCTTTGTGTGTAATAGCGATGTTTTTTCATATATCATATTTTGCGTTAATGATTTTTAATTTCTTTCATGGTTGGAACTTTTTCCACCCTCCAGTATTTCAACAATAGTCTTTTCATTGCGATAAATGAATGGTATATATTGTGTTTTGATTGTCATTATATGTTTCTAGTCCTTATTTAATAGGGCTAGGGCTGGTGTTCTGGGTATATTTAATCCCAAAAGATCATTTAGGAAATTGAAAAGTTTGTACCAGATTCCTCTTATTTTTGAATAGGACCACCACAAATGTAGCAGTGTTCCTGTCGATGAACTATTTCTCCAGCATAGTGGAGAGTAGTTTAGGAACCATTTATGCAATGTACAATCTGTATAATATTTTCCTGTCAGTTTCCCAGAAGGATATGCCATCGAGAAATTAAAAATCTATTAACGCAAAATATGATATATGAAAAAACATCGCTATTACACAACAAAGGTTCGATACCTTCTACAGAAAGTGGGAGTACTGGTATATAGACTCAAGATCATCCATGAATCTATAATAAAAAGGGAGAAAAAGATAAACAATTAGGGAAATGATTATAGAGTAGAGAATAAGGAAAAAAACAGATAGAACAAGGAAAGAAAAAAGGAAGCGAGATGGGGAATGACGAAAATATAAACAAAACAACTAAAGAAATAGAGGCAAAGAAAGTTACAAAGTTACAATGTTTAATGTTTAATACTAAACACAAATTTAACAGATATACATAACTATCATATATATATACTGAAGTATTGAATGGACATTATATAAGCAATTGTTAAAACATGTAATAATAATTGTTGTACAATGTTTAGTTATCTTTTATTTTTCCTTTCTGTAAATATTATATTTATGAAACAAAATAAAAATTTATGACAATAAAATTTTTTTTATTATTGCCCCCCTGGATGTTTCCTGATGGTTCCTGTGAGCACTGCAACTACACATAGCAAAACATAGACACATAATTTCCACTGTGCACAAACGGGCACACTTTTGCTAGTGAAAGTGTATATTAACTTAATTTAATCTATCTGTATAATGGCTTGCACTTATCCCCTTGTTTGTATACTCTGTATTTTATAATGTACAGCGCTGCGTACCCAAGTGACGCTTTATAAATAAAATTATACATACATACAAACATACATAGGACAAAGTATGACATATCAACGTATTTTAAAGAGGCCATTCTTTCTAAAAGATGTTCTTATGAGGGTGGAGTTGTCCTTGGAAGGATAAGCTATATTCTCATTAGGGGATATTAGAAAAATAAGGGATGTGATTGGTTTGGTGTGAAATTCCCAAAATGGGTTCCTTATTCTATAGGAAAAAAGTAGCAAAACTGCTCCCCAGTAATAGCAAACCAACAATTAGAGCCAATGGAATAAAATGATATAATCTGATCAAATGAAATAGGAATAATTGTTTAAAAAAATTAAAATAGTTTAGATACAGCAATAACTAAACATTAATAATTTATTGACAAAACAAGCACAGATAAATATGGGAGCCATTTTACTTCATTCAAATTGTAGTTTCAGATAAGGTAAGTGAGTACAGTGACCCTTTAATACACCCTTTAAAAGCATTTAAATCTTCAACATATAAATAAAGTGTCATGCACAATCTATAAAGTATTGCAATATACAGTACCCTTCTGTAAACAACCCCTCATATAGTAAATACAAAAAATATTAAGCAGTAGTGGTAAATATATAGAAGGTTATGTTAAAAAAGTCCCAAACACTTCCAATACAGAGAGGTTCTGAAGTCTGTGCAAAAATATCAGTTAAGTTCAGAAAATGAAGCTTGATCGAACCACTTTAAAACCTTCCTTTATTAGTCACAGACCAGTTTCTGACTTAAACCCTCTGGATCCCCGGCTCCTGGCTTGTCCCAAGCCTTACGTTCTGGCCTCAACAGATCACTGTCTCCTGCTGGATGCTACCTGGATCACCCGGTCCAGGTAACATCCAGCAGAAACTCTAATTGTTTGTTTTCTATTACAGAATGTTATACCAAATGTTAGACCAAAATGTGCTTTTACTCAAAGCATTGAGTTTAACAATTTATTTTTGAGTGAAATTTATAAAAAAAATAACATATTTTTAAAATAAATACAAACTACATAGAAATACACATCACCATTTACTCCAGTGAAATCCTCCTTAGAGATGGGATCCAGATCAGACTCGGATCTGGATCCCATATAGTAGTATAACATCACATATACATTAACCATTTTACTAGAAAATACAACAACAGATACATTGCTTAAAGAACAATTGAACAATTTAAACAAAATTTTGAGTCCGTCAGTCTGCCCTTCCATTTACCTCCTACTCCATAAGCTGCCCACTACCTGACTCAATGGGTAGGTGTTTTTGCTTTGAACTGGCTGCACCAAACCATTGACCACTGTGTAGAGTAGGACTCTGCACTCCTAAACCAGTTCAAGCAGTCACACTGCAAATTAATTCATATGCTGGGTGCTCCAGTCACTGTAGCCAGCAGTCCATATATGCATATAGATAATCATCGGGCACACCAGTCTTAGGTGCAAAACCAAATTTATTAGTGACGTTTCGGGATCATGTGTGGTCCCTTCTTCAGACAAACATGACATGTTTGTCTGAAGAAGGGACCGCAAATGATCCCGAAACGTCACTAACAAATTTGGTTTTGCACCTAAGACTGGTGTGCCCGATGATTATCTATATGCAAACCATTGACCAGTCTCCTGTTCACCATGTCCATTAACAGCTGACTACCCACCTAAGCGGTTAGACCAGCACCTGTTTTCCACTGTCTGCCCAAATGTGCCAAAAATGTAAATATTTTATTCTCTTGGCAAACTGACCAAGACCCGCATAAAGCTGTGACAAAGAAGCTCCCAAGTTTACTTATGTTACTTCTCCCTCATCCTTTTAAACTTACTGTCCCTGTAACTAAGTTGAGAACATGTACCCTCTGTACCTAACGGCAATGGGCGGGAGGGTGGGATGTCTGTCCATGGCTGCTCCAGCAAAATGGCACTGCTTCTAGATCCTCCCCTCTTTTTCACGGTTTGTCCTCACTCCCTGCTCCCACTGCTGTTTGTTTTAATTTAACCAATTGCCGCGGGAAGCTCTCCTGGTCATGTAGCCCTCCCCTTCATGCTGTACAAGGCTCTCTAGAATGCTGTTAACTGCTGGCACTGTGCCACATATACTACTTATTCCTTTTCATGATCTTATAGGGATGTCCACCCCTAATGAAACAAATTTAATATGTTATGCAGGGCTAGAGATGTTCGAAACTGTTGAGTTTCATTCCGTTTTCAAATATTCAAAATTTTCGGAAAGTTGATTTTCGAAAATCGGCTAATTTCGAAAAACATCTACTTTTGATTTTCGAAAGCGTCTACTTTCGATTAAATAATCGTCTACTTTAAAAATTTGAAAAATCCGGCTTCCGTGAAATTCGTGAGTTCACGAAAGTTTCGTGGGACTTCAAAACCCTTAGATTCGATTCGAAACGGGTTCTATTCGAACCCAATTACATCTCTAAGCAGGACCCCCCAAAAAATTTAAGTTTGGCCCAAGTTACTTATGTTACTTCTCCCTCATCCTTTTAAACTTACTGTCCCTGTAACTAAGTTGAGAACATGTACCCTCTGTACCTATAACGGCAATAGGGCGGGAGGGTGGGATGTCTGCTCCCTATGGCTGCTCCAGCAAAATGGCACTGCTTCTAGATCCTCCCCTCTTTTTCACGGTTCCTGTCCTCACTCCCCTGCTCCCACTGCCTGTTTTGTTTTAATTTAACCAATTGCCGCTGGGAAGCTCTCCTGGTCATGTAGCCCCTCCCCTTCATGCTGTACAAGGCTCTCTAGAATCGCTGTTAACTGCTGGCACTGTGCCACATATACTACTTATTCCTTTTCATGATCTTATAGGGTATGTCCACCCCTAATGAAACAAATTTAATATGTTATGCAGGGCTAGAGATGTTCGAAACTGTTGAGTTTCATTCCGTTTTCAAATATTCAAAATTTTCGGAAAGTTAGATTTTCGAAAATCGGCTACTTTCGAAAAACATCTACTTTTGATTTTCGAAAAGCGTCTACTTTCGATTAAATAATCGTCTACTTTACAAAATTTGAAAAATCCGGCTTCCGTGAAATTCGTGAGTTCACGAAAGTTTCGTCGGGACTTCAAAACCCTTAGATTCGATTCGAAACTGGGTTCTATTCGAACCCACATTACATCTCTAAGCAGGACCCCCCAAAAAATTTACGTTTTGGCCCAAGTTTACTTATGTTACTTCTCCCTCATCCTTTTAAACTTACTGTCCCTGTAACTAAGTTGAGAACATGTACCCTCTGTACCTATAACGGCATGGGCGGGAGGTGGGATGTCTGCTCCCTATGGCTGCTCCAGCAAAATGGCACTGCTTCTAGATCCTCCCCTCTTTTTCACCGGTTCCTGTCCTCACTCCCCTGCTCCCACTCGCCTGTTTTGTTTTATTTAACCATTGCCGCTGGGAAGCTCTCCTGGTCATGTGCCCCCCCCTTCATGCTGTACAAGGCTCTCTAGAATCGCTGTTAACTGCTGCACTGTGCCACATATACTACTTATTCCTTTTCATGATCTTATAGGGTATGTCCACCCCTAATAAAACAAATTTAATATGTTATCAGGGCTAGAGATGTTCGAAACTGTTGAGTTTCATTCCGTTTTCAATATTTCAAAATTTTCGGAAAGTTAGATTTTCGAAAATCGGCTACTTTCGAAAAACATCACTTTTGATTTTCGAAAAGCGTCACTTTCGATAAATAATCGTCTACTTACAAAATTTGAAAAATCCGGCTTCCGTGAAATTCGTGAGTTCACGAAAGTTTCGTCGGGACTTCAAAACCCTTAGATTCGATTCGAAACGGGTTCTATTCGAACCCACATTACATCCTAAGCAGGACCCCCCAAAAAATTTACGTTTTGGCCCAAGTTTACTTATGTTACTTCTCCCTCATCCTTTTAAACTTACTGTCCCTGTAACTAAGTTGAGAACATGTACCCTCTGTACCTATAACGGCAATAGGGCGGGAGGGTGGGATGTCTGCTCCCTATGGCTGCTCCAGCAAAATGGCACTGCTTCTAGATCCTCCCCTCTTTTTCACGGTTCCTGTCCTCACTCCCCTGCTCCCACTGCCTGTTTTGTTTTAATTTAACCATTGCCGCTGGAAGCTCTCCTGGTCATGTAGCCCCCCCCCCTTCATGCTTACAAGGCTCTCTGAATCGCTGTTAACTGCTGCACTGTCCACATATACTACTTATTCCTTTTCATGATCTTATAGGGTAGTCCACCCCTAATGAAACAAATTTAATATGTTATGCAGGCTAGAGATGTTCGAAAACTGTTGAGTTTCATTCCGTTTTCAAATATCAAAATTTTCGGAAAGTTGATTTTCGAAAATCGGCTACTTTCGAAAAACATCTACTTTTGATTTTCGAAACGTCTACTTTCGATTAAATAATCGTCTACTTTACAAATTTGAAAAATCCGCTTCCGTGAAATTCGTGAGTTCACGAAAGTTTCGTCGGGACTTCAAAACCCTTAGATTCGATTCGAAACTGGGTTCTATTCGAACCCACATTACATCTCTAAGAGCAGGACCCCCCAAAAATTTACGTTTTGGCCCAAGTTTACTTATGTTACTTCTCCTCTCTCATCCTTTAAACTTACTGTCCCTGTAACTAAGTGAGAACATGTACCCTCTGTACCTATAACGCAATAGGGCGGGAGGGTGGGATGTCTGCTCCCTATGGCTGCTCCAGCAAAATGGCACTGCTTCTAGATCTCCCCTCTTTTTCTCTCTGTTTTCCTCACTGGTCATGTCTCACTCCTCTCTCTCCCACTCCCTGCTCGTGTTTTGTTTTAATTCTAACTCCTCCGCGCATGTCATAGCTATGTATGTGTAAAGGCTCTAAATGCTGTTAACTGTGGATGTGAATATATTATTTTTTCTGTATGATCTTATGGGTGTCACCCCTAATGAAACAAATTTAATATGTTATGCAGGCTAGAGATGTTAAACTGTTGAGTTTCATTCGTTTTCAAATATTCAAAATTTTCGGAAAGTTAGATTTTCGAAAATCGGCTACTTTCGAAAAACATCTATTTGATTTTCGAAAAGCGTCTACTTTCGATTAAATAATCGTCTACTTTACAAATTTGAAAAATCCGGCTTCCGTGAAATCGTGAGTTCACGAAAGTTTCGTCGGGACTTCAAAACCCTTAGATTCGATTCGAAACTGGGTTCTATTCGAACCCACATTACATCTCTAAGCAGGACCCCCCAAAAAATTTACGTTTTGGTTAAACTTTTGAAATATACTCCCAGCGTGAGAAGTCCAAAACCCACTGCTGCTTGCTCTGTCTCCACTGCTGCTGCTACATGCCTTTTCAATTCACGAGCAGCAGCAGTGGAGGCTCGTCCGGTAATGGCCATCAGCAATTGGCTGACAACTGTCACGACTGTGACTAATGGCCTTACCAGGAAGTCGGCAGGAGCCGTGGCAGTGATTGTGGGTTTGTATAATTTCTTACCAAAACGTAACTGAGGTTTTGGGGGATCCTGCATAATATATTACATTTTTTTCTAAGGGTGGACATATCCTTTCATGCTGAATCAATTAGCCATGCAAAGACAGAGAAATAAGCTTTGAGGGGCTGGGAGTGGGTGATTGGAGGGAAGGGGGAATTTAGCTTGGGGTGGAGTTTATTTTAAATTATTATCAACCCTGTAGAGCCTGATCAAGTAGCTTACGATCTGAGTTCTTCATCCAATGGGTCATAAAGAAATAAACATTTAGTTTATACATTGGCCTTACATTGGGAAACATAGCTGCCGGTGTTTCTGTCATGTTAGACAACTACCGTTACCAATTATTTATTCATAATAGCCTGGCTGATGGATATTTCTGTATTTCGGATGTATCGGGTCGAACCTCAGAGTCTTCTAAGGACCATCTGATCTGTCAGGCTGAATCTCGGTGATGGAGATGTTACCTTAGCCAACAGTATGGCCTGGTGACCTGTCAATCGTGTCAAAATATTAATCTGTGTGTAACCTCTAATATTGGAATATTAGAAGCCACATTGGAATTTCAAGACCATGTTAACGTAATAGGCAGGGGGCTGAGTTCTTTTATACAGGTTATGGAAAGCCAACCATTAATTAAGTATAATTAATAGAATTGGAGGAAAGTGAGAGACATGTTTTACTGTAGCTTAAGCTTCAAGTGTGGACATCCTTGTCCTCAAGCTATTCAATGCAATAGGGGGCTTATCAGTCCCTTGTAGAAAGCCTGAATATAACTAATTAATTTGGCTCTTCAAGCCAAATTACCGTTCTTTCTATTTCTTCTTCTTACGTTTATTCTTCTGCTTTTTTGCACTTTTTTGTACAGCGCTGCTCCCCTAGTGGCGCTATATAATAAACATTAACATACATACTATCAGGGAGATTAAATAACAGATTTACAGATCCTATTTAACATTTGAAAGCTAACATATGATTGGCTGGGGCAAAATGAGCACCATTTTTAACAATAAGAGCTGTTATTGAACCTTCCTGTATATCCCCTCCCACAGTTTTTGAGCTAGAGACATCAAACTCGGTACAAACGTGCAGAACATTTAGGAGAAGTGTACTATTAACTAGCTAAGGAATCCAGGAAAGCGATACCGCGCTATTGCCAAATTTCGTGACATTTTCCCCATAGACTATAATGGGTACAATCTTCAAATATGGATATTTCGAGGTTTAAAGGTCATGTAATTAAAACAGTTTGTTTTTATGGTCATAAACACAAACACTGATACCCCAACCCCTAGCCTGACACAGGTTCACAAACCTACTGACCTACCCTTCCATTCTTGTGGCAGACATACTTAAAGGGTAACAATAAACTATTTGGTGTAGTGCTCCTCCCTAATACCACCCATAAGGCTAGAAATTACTCCAAATAGGAGGGTGCCTCTAGGAAATTAAATATAACAGAAGTGTATTGCCAACCACTTCCAAAGAGTGGATGTAGATTGGCCAGTTCCTATATAAGAGGCACATACTATTACTAATAGTGTGTGCCTCTTATATAGGAACTGGCCAATCTACATCCACTCTTTGGAAGTGGTTGGCAATACACTTCTGTTATACTTAAAGGGTAACTAAACTCAAAAAACAAATTTTGAGCTATTATAAATAAAAGTTAGTTTTACGGTCATAAATGCAAAAAACACATACCCCCCAACCTGACACGGGGACACACATCTACTGACCTACCCATCCATTTCTGTGGCAGTTATACTTAAAGAGTAACTATAGTCAAAAAAGTAATTTTGATCTATCTTCAATAAAAATTATTTTTATGGTCATACATGCAAACAAACAAACAAACAAACCCCCAGCCTGGACCAGTCATCAAAAAAGTTTGTTTTTTTAACCCCCAATCTAACACAGGTACACACACCTACTGACCTACCCTTTCATTCCTGTGGCAGCCATACTTAAAGGGTAACTACAGTCAAAAAACAAATTTTGATCATTAATCAAAAAAAGCTACCTAAAGGGTAACTATTATCAAAAAGATATTTTAACCAATCATCAAACAAGCTAATTTTTTACCCCAAAACTTGACACAGGTACACACAACTACTGACCTACCCTTCCATTCCCATGGCAGATATACTTAAAGGGTTTCTATAGTAAAAAAAAAAAAAAATATGATCTATTATCAGTAAAAGTTAGTTTTATGGTCATAAACACAAAAAATACACACACACCCAAACTGACACAGGTGCACACACCTACTGACCTACCCTTCCATTACCATGGCAGCCAGACTTTAAGGACAACTATAGTCAAAAAACTTAATTTTGACCAACCATCAAAAAAGGGATTTTTTTTCCTCCCCCCCAACCTCACACAGGTACAAACAACTATTAACCTACCCTTCCATTCCCATGACAGCCATACTTAAAGTGTAATTATAATAAAAAACAAAACAACAAAAAAAACCACTGGTGTCATTGCCATAGCATTATTATTGAGTTTTAAAACCTGCAGCAGAAACACACATTCCCTTTAAACATGTAGCCTTTCAAGGCAAATTTAAAGTTTATAATAAAATTTCCCTTTCTATTTATGAATAGCAGTGACCACGATAAACGGAAACAGGAAGTGTAATCGTCTCTTTACTGCAACCCATCAAGTCTAATTTATTAAGCTACATACCGCATATACTTGAGTATAAACCGTCCCGAGTATAAACCGAGTATTTACCTAGTTTTAGGTAAAAAAAGAAGGAAACCACATTGACTCGAGTATAAACCGAGACTCGAGTATAAACCGAGGGGGTAGTATTTGCCACTAAAGATGTTTGGAAACTACAACTCCCAGCATGCTTTATTGCTGGGAGTTGTAGTTTTCAAACATCTTAAGTTGCAAATACTTACAAATAAGAGTAAAACCTCCTTTATTTGTGCATACTGTATAGAGAAAGTTATTAGTACCATTATCTTATGCATTGGTTTTTGCTGATTATAGACACATATGTTAGCATAATTAAAAACACAATTAAGACTAGTAAGTTTTCATAGTAATTATATATCAGTATACCATTCTCAGTATTTAAATTTGTATAGCTCAATTTACATAACTTATGTACAAAAACAATATTAACAGTAACGATTAAATAAATCATAGTTTAAATGGTTGAGATCTTGTACTTTCGTAGATCTTGGAGTTTGGGGTAAATATATACTAAACAGTCAGCCAGTTCAGAACCAGAACCAGTTAAATATATCTATTAATTCAAGATTGATGTCTTGTTAAGCACCTTTGTAGTCATTTGGGAGAGCTTGTGGGTGAATTTCTAGTTGAGTGAGTTTTTTGTTTTTTTGTTTTGTTCCAACATTGTTGTAGTTTTGCTGGGGAGTTACTTCCGCTTTTGGAGCATGAGGTTTTTGAAGATGAAAGATTCCATTCTCTTTTAATAGTGTTTCGGCCTCCTGCAGTGTTTGCAATATGATTGGTTCCATTCTTTCGGATAATTAGTTTAGTAGGGAATCCCCATCTATAAGGGATTTGAGATTTTCTCAGTACAGTAGTAGTCTTCATAAATTGTCTTCTAGCTTGCAGGGTGCTTGATGACAGGTCAGTAAATATTTGTATATCCTTGTATGGGATTGTCATTTTTGGTGTTTTTCTTGAGGCGGACATAATAAGTAATGCATTCTCACCAAGGTGTCTCTGGTGGTTGTATTAGGGAGGTGTGGGGGTTTTCTAACTGTGTCTGCACGGTCTATTAGAATATAAGACTGTGTTGCGTCGGGCAGAAGAGTTCGAAATAGCTTTGTGAGGTAGGGTGTTAATTCTGTTGTAGCAATTGTTTTAGGAATACCTCTTATTTTAGTATTGTGTCTTCTGGCTCTATCTTCCATAAAGGATAGTTTTATTCGTAATGATGCTACTTGGTCTTGGAGGGCAGAGTGCGAGTCTATAAGGTCATTAACCAATGAAACAAAGTGCACCATTTTATTTTCCACATGGTCATTGTGCTGGCCAAGTTCTGTTAGTGATTTTTGTATGATAATAATAGGGGAGCGTAAATCCTTTTGAAGGGTTTCATGTAAGGATAGCATCATATCCTTTAGTAATTGATCTGTGATGGGGACGTTTTGGACAGGGAAGGAAAGCAGGGGGTTTCCTACCTCCTCCGTTGTGGATTGTTGGCTGTCATGGGTCACATGGTGTAGGCCTCCGCAGGCCTGGTCTGCACTTGTGGATGTCTGCTCTGAACAGTCTCCTCTGTTGGGGACGGATTTATCAGTTTTCCGTCTTCCCATCTTGTGGTCTATCGTTGGGGTTATTTACCAGGCAGGTTAGTGGTAGGTCAGGGCTCTCCCGGTGCTTAACAGGCTTTTCACTGGTATCTAATAACCGGAGCTTTAGGCTTGTGCGTACATCTGCTTTGGCTGCCTGGCTCTGCCCCCCTACAAATGTATTTTTGTTTCCAACATTGTAAGGATTTAAGAAACTTGCCATGTTTTAATTTTTGTTAAGACCATGTGGATAGCCATGGTTGGACTATGTGGATAGCCATGGTTGGACTATGTGGATAGCCATGGTTGGACTATGTGGATTGCCATGGTTGGACTGTTATTACTTTTCTTTCACTACCTTTTTTAATCAAATTGGTAAAAGAACTTTACAAACAATGTTCCATAAGGACAACTGTACTCACCTCAGCCCAACCCTCTTCTCCCTTCAGTTGAAAGTTACCCATTGTGAGGACTAGAGATGGCTGATCTTACTGAGCTAATAGCTTGAAAAGTTTGGATGAATAACAGATAAAATAACAATGGTAACCTACTGCTGTGGCACCTGGGAAATGGTCTGGGGAACATGCCCCTATCAACAAAACATGTTTAAACACTTCTTTTGTCAGGTTAACGCATGCTACATTCAATGGTTATGGGCAATTCAAGGGTTACCAACTGATACATTTGAGCGTTATTGAAAACCGAACATTACATTCGAAGGTTACCGAATTCAAAGACTACATTCATGGTTTATGGAAATCGGCTGCTATATTAAAGGGTTACTGAAATCGAAGGTTACATTAGAGGGTTACCTAAATCGACCGCTACATTCGAGGGTTATCAAAAACCGAACATTATATAGAATGTACTGAACGATACAGTCGAAGGTTACCAAAATCTAAGGCTACATTCAAGGGTTACCAAATTCGAACGTAACATTCGATAATTATCGAAAATAAGTTTGCGAGTTCGGAAAACCGAACTAGTTTGAATAAAGTTCAGCCCGAACTTGGGTTCGGGTCCATCACTATTGAGTACCTAAACTGCACATACCTCATTGAACTTTCCCTGTTACATTACACAAAATACAGTATGCCTGCACCATCTGGTGGCTGATTCTGGGCACACGTATCCATGGATTACGTATTTGCAATCACACAGTAGACCGAACTAATTCCTTTGGATGTAGGGAGGAAGGATTAATTATTTGTACATTTAGGACTATTGGATTCTGATGATGAAACTTGGCTTTCCATGGATCTGTATAGTTTTAATTTGAAAATGAATTAGAAATATCTGATTTTTAATGTGGTCTTAATTATAAAAATAAGGAGAAACAATATTTGAATCTTATTTGATTTATTGTTGTAATATAAAAACACTTCACTACTTCACATTTGTATGCACACACTGTTCACATGGAAGCAAAAAGGTGTACCTCAACACACATGTAGCTGATTCCACTTCCTCTATGCATCCATTCAACTGCACAGCAATGATTCAAAATAATGTAAAATGGGAGGAAGAAACCAAGGTAAACGCAGAGATTTTTGCTGCAACATAGCTTGTGAGACTGAATAAAACTATTATTATAAAATGATTCATTATGCTTTATTTATTATGCTTTCTCCTGCACTGAGCATGTTCCAACCACAGATTAGAAGAAGGAACTAGTATTTTGACTTTCTGATAAGTTATTTCTTCATATCTTCGTGCTGTGCAGCACGAAGAGAGGTGGTTGATGGCTCATTTTAAAGTTAAGAACTTAAGGTGCCCATACATCTATAAGATTTTACTTACCCGACCGAGGTTACCAAAATCTAAGGCTACATTCAAGGGTTACCAAATTCGAATGTAACATTCGATAATTATCGAAAATAAGTTTGCGAGTTCGGAAAACCGAACTAGTTTGAATAAAGTTCAGCCCGAACTTGGGTTCGGGTCCATCACTATTGAGTACCTAAACTGCACATACCTCATTGAACTTTCCCTGTTACATTACACAAAATACAGTATGCCTGCACCATCTGGTGGCTGATTCTGGACACACGTATCCATGGATTACGTATTTGCAATCACACAGTAGACCGAACTACGGTAATTACTTTGGATGTAGGGAGGAAGGATTAATTATTTGTACATTTAGGACTATTGGATTCTGATGATGAAACTTGGCTTTCCATGGATCTGTATAGTTTTAATTTGAAAATGAATTAGAAATATCTGATTTTTAATGTGGTCTTAATTATAAAAATAAGGAGAAACAATATCTGAATCTTATTTGATTTATTGTTGTAATATAAAAACACTTCACTACTTCACATTTGTATGCACACACTGTTCACATGGAAGCAAAAAGGTGTACCTCAACACACATGTAGCTGATTCCACTTCCTCTATGCATCCATTCAACTGCACAGCAATGATTCAAAATAATGGAAAATGGGAGGAAGAAACCAAGGTAAACGCAGAGATTTTTGCTGCAACATAGCTTGTGAGACTGAATAAAACTATTATTATAAAATGATTCATTATGCTTTATTTATTATGCTTTCTCCTGCACTGAGCATGTTCCAACCACAGATTAGAAGAAGGAACTAGTATTTTGACTTTCTGATAAGTTATTTCTTCATATCTTCGTGCTGTGCAGCACGAAGAGAGGTGGTTGATGGCTCATTTTAAAGTTAAGAACTTAAGGTGCCCATACATCTATAAGATTTTACTTACCCGACCGAGCGCTCACGCGATGTTCATCGATGCTGCAGGAACCGCTTCTCCCGATCTTACATTCGACCCAACATGCGATTGCAAAATCCCATTCATTTTGCGATCGCATGTTGGTCGAATGTAAGATCGGGAGAAGCGGTTCCGGCAGGATCAAGGAACATCGCGTGAGTGCTCGGTCGGGTAAGTAAAATCTATAGATGTATGGGCACTTTTAGCCTTTCATTTACAAATTGAAAAAGTTGCTGAGCTGTTAACTTGCCTCAACCAATCATATGATGCCATTTTACTGGTGCACTACAGTTAGAAAACATTTGATAACATCTGATTGGGTGCTGCAGATTAAAGTTCAGTGCAAATATATATGCTTTTCAGAAAAAAGAGCAGTATTTTTTTTATCCCAATGACCTTAATCTGCCAATTCAGCATTTTTTCTGTGTATAAATAAATGTAACCAAAATACTGACTTCCTGTTTGCAGGACCCCTAGTAGAGACCCTTATGGTCTTGCCCTTGGCCTAGAGCCTGGGTTGATTCAGTTGCTCAGTAGAGATCTGAGCATCTTTGACCCTTCCAACAGCCAATCAGAAATTACTGTTACGAACATTCCAAGGAAGTGGTGCATCCTGGGAAGAAGAAGGACCGTTAGAACCTGAAATGTGAGCTCACTAATGTCAACAGCAGGGAACAGCAAAGGGTATGAAATCAACTGATTTTTTAAAATGGAAGAGAATATGTAGAATAACTAAGAAGGCATTACACAAACTAACAATTTAACAAATATTGATAATTTCCACTGAATTGTCACTTTAAGGACACAGGCAAAAATTTGCATCTTTTATTGAATAAGGCCCAACTATGTGCTTTATTTCCCCAAGAAACACATTTTCCTGTAAATATTTTAGCCAATATTTGTACACACACACATAAAGCTGTTTGGAATTGTTTAAATTATTTGACCTTTATTGGTATGGGAAATCTGTTTCGGTTCATAAGTCTACTAAGGGCTCTTTGCAGATCTTTGTTTCGTAGACTGTAAATATTGGATTTAACAAAGGTGGGATCACAGCATACAGAGCAGAGACCACCTTGTCATACACAAAACGATCTTCAGGTGAGGGCCGGAAATAGGTAAAGATAAGGGCAGCATAAATAATAAATATAACCATCAGGTGGGATGTACATGTGGAGAAAGCCTTTTTTATGCCTTCCGTTGCCTTAATCTTCCTCACAGTGGTGAAAATGTAGACATAGGGAATGAATGTAGCCCCCAAAGCAGTGAATCCCAAAATCCCTCCCAGGAGCAACATAACAAGGATATTTGTTAAGGTTTCTGTGCATGAGAGCTGAAGTAACTGGGGAAGATCACAAAACAAATTGTTAATAACATTATATCTGCAGAAGGTCAACCTGAATGTGCAAAGTGTCTGAATCAAGGAATAGATGAAACCGGATAACCAGGCCAAAGTGGCAAGCTGAGCACATAGTTACTGTGCATTAAGTACACATAATGCAGAGGGTGGCAGATAGCAGTGTATCTGTCATAAGACATGACAGCCAATAAGAAGAGTTCAGAAGAAATTGAAAAGTGTAGAAAAAAGATCTGTGCAATGCAGGAAGCAAATTCAATGGTCTGCTTCTTGGTCAAGAAATCTACAAGTATGTTCGGCAAGGTGACCTGAGAGTAACTGATATCGAGGGAGGCGAGGTTTCCTAGGAAAAAGTACATGGGGTTATGAAGATGTGTATCCAGAAGAATAAGGAAAAGGATGAGACTGTTTCCAGCCAGCGTCATTAGGTACATAGCAAGAAACAAGATGAAGAGACCATGTTGAATATCTGGCAAGTCTGAAAGGCCTAAAAGAATAAAATGACTCAGTATAGTTTGATTTGCCTCTATCATGTTGATTATTCGTGTTAATGTAGATACAGAAAATATCTAAAAAACAGAAAAATGGAATGTTTAAATGGGGAATGTTTGGTAAAAAAAAAGAAAAAGGATTTTTTAAGTCCTTATTTTTTATTTTTTCCTTTGGTAAGTTTTCCTTGAAGGGATTCTAAATATCTGTTGTATTCAATTAGATCAACTGGACTTGAAGTTTAGTTCTTGAAGATGTTTCGCTAGTCATCCGACTGGCTTTCTCAATTCAGAATGACTTGTACAAGAATCTGTGAGGAGGCCATTTATGTGAAAATAAAGAAACCAAGCCTAAATAGAGGTGGGGGGGGGGGGGGGGGGGTTCGACACCAACTGTCTGCCATGTACAATGCTGTTTTGCCACCTTACTCTGGGCGTTCCTATAACACTTCTTAGCCACTATCCAATCACGCCCTTAACACCTGCGCTGTTGATATGCTAATTGGATTTTCCAGGGTACATAATTGCCACAGATTCTTGTACAAGTCATTCTGAATTGAGAAAGCCAGTCGGATGACTAGCGAAACGTCTTCAAGAACTAAACTTCAAGTCCAGTTGATCTAATTGAATACAACAGATATACCATGACCTGGATGAATGAGAACCTTCATAAGCAAGGGATTCTAAAGATCTGGATTTCACTAATGTAAAAAAGATGATGCACCCTATGTACACAGCAAGACAGGATAAAACCAAATATACAATTTATTTAATTTAGAACAAAAGAGAAAAAGACATATAATAAACAGCTGGCCAGCTGTCATACACAAGTACCGGTATACCTAAAAACCTAAAAAATATATATAAATAGAAAATATCCGAAATAAAATATCTGAAGTAGAAAATCTCTGAAGTAAAAAATCCTTAGGGAAACACGTATATATAGTGTAAGTAGTCTGGACCAAGTCCGTATATCTTCTAAGGCAATGTAGTGTAATCCACAAATCAGGGATATTAAAATGTGTAAGGGATCCAAAGAGTATATATAAAATTTCACTAATGTCACTGCTGGGTCTGTTCCACCCCCTTCCTGCATTGTAGGCATGTGTCATTGTGTCTTTCTAATTATCAGAAAGCTATGTCACATGTCTGCACCATCGAGAGCGAGTGGTCAGACGTACAGGTGACATCAGCGGATATCCAGAGCTTCATAAATTCTTTAAACATCTTAAAGTCCTTTGTTTTTTTATTTCATTAAATGTGAGACCATAACGAAGACTGAGAATCTAGGAAACCGGTTGTTGCTTACTAGAGATGGGATTAAAAATAATTGTTATTGAATAACCCTGAATGTGTTTTATCAAATATATACCCAAAGAACAAAGACTGATAATGAGGTGACTAAAAAGGCCATTTTTCTATAATGTATTAAACACTTACAGGGCAATGCACTGAGCGCTGCTATCGACAACCCGGTGCAAACAGCCCGGCGATGTTATATGCTGATAGTGGCGCTCGGAACATCGCTACCTGGGGCTGTTTTATTCCGGCACTAATAATAAAATACCGATTTCGGCATATAACATCACTTGCGGTGGCTGAGCTGTTAACTTTCTCGTTAGCCACGCAGCCGCTGCAAGGAAGGAGTTTAAGTCACGCATACCCATGTAACATCGGTTAGAATGACTTAAACTCCAAAACAGGAGTGGTGCGCCCATCGGTGCATCGCCTTGCTACTATTCTAAAACTGGTTTTAGAGTTTTATATTTGTTTCTGAAATGTTTCCCAAGGGTCTCAAAATGTGTATTGGCCCTTATAATGACCAGAGGATATAACCTGCAGGAGCAAATACAAAATGAAATAGAATTTGTAGTTAGGGGGAAGATGTTTGGAACCAGCGAGTTCTGTTCTGAAAATGGATTTTCAGATTTTTGAAAAAATTATATTCTGTCAGAACCGGGTTCAGTTTGGAACCGGACTTCATCCTTAGTTAGGAGGAGACATTTTAATGCATATCAGTTCCATCAAGGCTGCAGAAAAGTCCCAACAGGAAAACAGACAATAAAATAACTTATGAGTAGAGATGGCCGAAACTGTTAAGTGTTGTTCCGTTTTCGGATTTACAAATCTTGGGAAAATCGGGACTTTTGATGATTATCGAACGTTCAAGCTATTTTTGATAATCCTTAAAAATACCTTTGAACGTTCAATAATCCCAGAAAATATGATCGGAAACTACTTTCAACTTTACGATCTTATTTTCAAGGATTATCAAAAGTGTATTTGAGGATTATCGAAAATAGCTCGAACATTCTATAATCATCAAAAATGGGGTTCCATGTTGGATCCCCATCTCTACTTATGACAAAGCCAAGAGCCCTTACCTAGTTCTAACACATTTGTGCATACTATACCATGGGTATATATAATATATAATCAGATAAGCATTAGATACAGTAAGTCTAAGGTAATATTCCAATATGCAATATGAAATGATACTGGCTTGTTTGATTAAATATTTCTACCTTGTTTCTTTAGCAGTGGTAAATCAAACCAATTAGAAAGTGGCAGTGCAATTGTTTTTCCTTTACAGAAAAGAGAATAAAATGCCAATTAAGGTAATAAGAAAGTACAGTATATCCAATGGAAAGTTTACCACAAATTTGATTTAAAAAAAAAATTGAATTTTAATTTTTTTCTCTATTACAAACAAATAATATGACCTAGGCCAGCGTGCCTAGAAATACTACATACTACTCACTGATATCCTTTAATAAAGCAATGGTGTCTCATGGTCACATTGTGATAAAATGGAAAGATGTTTTCTTAGATTATCTGAAATACATTCATTTTCAGTATTTCCCATCTTTGCTCACCCAACCAATATAGTTTCTAGGTGCCTCCTGGTATTGTGGGTCCAACTTTCACCTATTTACAATCCATATATAGAGAGACCCCGGCCACTCTGTGTATTCAGTGTTATTCTTTATTCAATGTATTGTTTTTTCCTGATGAAAACATTTATTGAGGTTTCAAAAACGTTGAATAAAGAATAAAACTGAATACACAGGGTACCCTCTCTATATATGGACTGAAATGTTGGAAATAATATGTTCTTCAATCAACTGTTTCATTAATATCGTTATGGATATTGTTTAGTTTAAGTATCAGATTCATCAGAATATTACAAATTGTGGGAACCCGATTTGGTATTGCAGTTAACCGACAATTCTACCACTTTCTTCTAGTAGCCACAGGGAGCTTAGTATGTGCTAGAAACTTCTTTTTGCCCAGTAAAAATGTGGTAAAAAAACCCTTTTAGAAACATTTATTATTACACTAACGCTTCTACTTTAAGGAAACACAATAAATGCACTAAAAATAATGTAATTACAAAGCTAGCTGGAGAATTGATTATAATAAAGGTTCGTACACACGTACGATTTGGAACAGAGCCACGACGACCGACCACGAAGCATTCGTGAAAGATTTGCACATGTGTATTTCATGTGTATTTCATGCAAGCAGAGGGCCGGGACAGTACGCCGGAGGAAAGAGGGAAGGTAAGTAATGATCGGGGGAGTTTCTGCACATAATAATATAGCGGTTGGGGCTGGGGGAAGAATCCCTACAGTACCCCAAAAGTTTAAAAAAGGGGTGGACATGCCCTTTAAGTTCTCAAAAATCAATTGTCCTGAAAAGATCTCACATATATCAATGTCTAATTCTTACCTTAGTTGGCCTGTACAAAATTGATTCAAGAATAGATGCCACTGACCTACAGGGTGTAAATATTTTTTTAATAATAGTTTGCAGTTTAATATGCTATTTAAATTAGTATATACAATAGACACTCTGTACCTGTAATGAATTCAGTTGCTAGTTTTCTCCCATACGTCAGTTTGCTTCTGTTCTATGGAATGTACCTTTCAAGTGAACGGGAGCCCAGTGACTCTGTATGTGTTATGTGGGGAAGTTAATATATATCAACATTTGGTTCCCAGAGGGAAATCATATTCCCAGAGCTGTTGAGAGCAGTCACTCATTAAACACAGAGCACAATTTAAGAAAGGGAACATTAACAATATGTAAAATGAGATTTATTTTAATTGTTATATAACTTAACAATTAACAATTATTCTTTTTTAAGTTAAATATGTTATTCACAGCTCAATGACAAAAAGTGCATATTATAGTTAGTTTCAATTGGATCAATCAGATTAACTGGACTTAATGTTTAGTTCTTTTCAAGAACTAAAGTTTAATTCCACTTATTCAACTGAATACCAAAAATACAAGTTGCTCGTCTGATTAAACCAAAAATCTGTAACTATGAAAAGACACACAACACAATATTCCAGAGTACGGCAACTAAATTAATAAAGGCAATGGAGAAGCTTGACCATGTAGACAGATGAGATATGATAGAGTTATGTTCTGTCATAGAGCTATGATTCCTTTTAATAAATACATTAATGCATTGTATTATAAACTTTTAAGGACATTTTTAACCAATCCTCGAAAAGTACAAATGGGTATCCCTTAAGGTTCAAGTAAGGAAAATAAGTCTTGAAGAATATGTGGTACTGGTTGGTGTGTAATGCATTATTTGTGATGCCCGGAGTCCCTGAGTTTACCTTCAGCACCTATACCCCAATCTACAGCCGCTGTCTTCACCTATAGAAAGCCCCTGATCATCAGGAGACTTGTTGCACCTCACTGTACATGGTTACCCCCTGGTCTTAGAGTGCAAGGTATAGACGCTAAGGCCGGGTATACTCTGGAAAACCGGAACACCAATGGAGCTGAATAGGAAATGGACAAGAAAAGACAATAATACAGGACAACAATGAATAATAAGTAGAACAAGAATATATAAAAAGGCAAGAACAAGACTTGGCTACTGAAACCAGACTTGGCTACTAGAACAATAGCTGGGACCACTAGCTTGGCAATACCAAAACTATAACAGGCAATGGCTAATTGCCTGGACCAGGTTTAAATAGGGCAAAGGGACTAATGAACAAGTGGAGCAGTGATTCTGAAGGAGAGATTAGCCAGGTTTGAATCTGATTGGACCTCCTCCGTCCTGTCCACAGTTTTAAAGGGACAGAGGCGATAAGAAGAGGTGTCCGCGCGGCACCAGTAGAGGACTGACCGGACGCGCGCCCCAATGAGAGCACATGAGCGCCAGAAGCCGATGGATGTGGGCTGATGACATCACTGGCCGAAGGCACATCAGACGACGCCGGAGTTTTCCGAAGACGCCTTCCGTCGCAGGAGCGAAGAGCAGGTAAGTGCCGGGGTCTGACATTATTTATATAGGCTTAAGGTAGTTATAAAGTGACACAGTGTATTTTATTGATTGTATTTCATTTATTGTACACATTTGATATATTTAGCATAAAGAACTTTTAATATTTATGTATAATTTTTAAGGTACAAGGGAGATGAGAGATGGTTTATTCAAGAGGATCACTAGCACTTTATGAGATTGGATTTACAACACTGTCACTTATTTTTTAACCATTCACTAAAAATGATGATATAAATGTACATTTTTTGTAATATCTGTTGTATTCAATTAGATCAACTGGACTTGAAGTTTAGTTCATGAAGTCGTTTCACTAGTCATCCGACTGGCTTTCTCAATTCAGAATGAACAAGTCTTGTACAAGTCATTCTGAATTGAGAAAGCCAGTCGGATGACTAGTGAAACGTCTTCAAGAACTAAACTTCAAGTCCAGTTGATCTAATTGAATACAACAGATATACCATGACCTGGATGAATGAGAACCTTCACAAGCATTTTTTGTAATAATTCTTTTAAAAAAAGAGTATTATACACTATTTATGTAATAATTCTAATGCACTATTTCTAATATCTATTACTAAGCACTTTGTAACTATAGCACTTTCTTACCCTAAAAGGGTTAATGAATCAATTAAGGCCAACTCCCCATAGGGGGGGTGGACCTTCACCTATTTAAAAATCACAGTTTGTAGTCACTTGTTGAGGCATGGGAAAGGGCACAGTCTTGCCCGAAACGTTGTCATGCTGTGTATGAGGGGGGTGAATAAAATTTGAACATTTTTGCACGAGAACCTGGAGGACTCTTCCATTTTGTGTATTTACTGGTTGGTGTGTAATGACACACTAAAAAAAACGCAGTATTTTAGTCTAAATTGTTAAAAACATAATAACAATCCATAACATGTATTAATATTTGTAATAAGAAACAACAGGGAGAGCAGGAAACACCCCCCCATGAACTCCATTTCTGGAAACACGGTGCAGCTCTGGGCGGCCACAAACGGTTTGTCGGAATATTAGTAAATGTAAACATTTGAAAGCTAACATCTGATTGGTTGGGGCAAAATTAGCACCATTTTAAACGATAAGGACCTTTATTAAATAACCCTGTATGTTTCTTAAAATATATATATTTTGCTTGGCCAAATTAGTTTACAAACATGGATATTTGTTTAAGCAAATAATATATGCTGCAATGTTATTGTTTCAGTTGATTAAATCTATTTAAATTGTTATTATTCTAAATAAATCTTCATCTACTTGCATATTAAAGTTATACTAGCAAGAATTAGCCTTTATGTAGAAAACTATGATTTAAAATCAAGCCTTACTGACTAGTGATTTAAATCAAATCCACCCTGCTCCTTTACCTCCCATTCTTCAATGAATGCACTAAAGGAATAGTTCACATTCTGAGCTCCCATTCCTTTATGTATTTGATTGGCAAGGCTATCTTTTGTTAAAGTTTTTAATATGTTAACTAGAAATCTGATGAATACTATTACAATTTTGAGCAATGTGGTGAAGATAATATATATCAATATTTGCTTCCCAGAGGGAAATGATATCCCCAGAGCAGTAGAGAATAGTGGCTCCTTAACCACAGTTCACAATTAAAAAAATATTAAAAATGAGAGGTATTTAAATTCTTATATAACGTCATTAAAAAATATTCATTTTTAAGTTAAATACATTATTCAGAACTCAGAGACAAAAAGTGCATATTTTAGTTAATCTTTTAGTTGCTGTGTATGTTAGTGAAGGTTCTTGTTCATCCAGGTCATGGTATATCATTGGCATTTTGTTTAAAGATCGATTAGATCAACTGGACTGAATGTCAATTCCACTTATTCACCTGAATACCACAAATACGAGTTGATCTTCTGATTAAACCAAAAATCTGTAACTATGAAATGAAGCTTACAGTAATGCAATATTCCAGAGTAGGGCAACTAAATTAATAAAGGGAATGGAGCCTGACTATGTAGACAGATGAGATAATATAGGGTTTTTTTGCAAAAAAAGAAGTAAGCAGAAACTCATTTTAAGCAGAACTATAGTTTCCAGGCAACATTTTTTGAATAAACAGAGCACATAAAAAAACCTAGGGTTTAGCTCCCATAATCCACCTATTTGCTTTGGAAAGTGGAAGTATACACAGTACATTCACATGTTCTCTAGTGCACAGCAGATCAAAACAAGAAAGCTGCAGCCTTGCCCCCTAGACATGCATGTTCCACTTAGAGGTCCTGGGTATCTCTGATACAGGCAGCATGGTGGCTCAGTGGTTAGCATTGATGCCTTGCAGCACTGAGGTCCTGAGTTCAATTCCACCCTTGGACACATCTGCAAGGAGTTTATATGTTCTCCCCGTGCTTGCGTGGGTTTCCTCCGGGCACTCCGGTTTCCCCCACAATCATAAAGACATACTGATAGGTTGTATGTGTCAAATAAATGTGCTTAGATTGTAAGCTCTTCAGGGCAGGGCCTGATGTGAATGTATACATGTAATTGTAAAGCACTACTGAAGATGATGGTGCTATATAAATCCACAATAATATTAATAATAATAAATACAGAACTGGTATTTTTAGTGTAGTGTTTTGTAATCATATTTCAACACTACTACTGTCCCTGACATTTATATATTCCTTTGATTATCATCCAACGAAGAAAAGTAAATTTGTAATTTATTAGCCAGCATAAAGGAAGCAGAAAATTCAAAAGACTACTATCCCACCAGAGCTAATATATTAAAAGTCACGACATTTAGAAACATTATCTTTTCTTAGGAACATAATGTAATAAAAAAAAAAGTCCCAAACAAAATCAGTAAATCAGGCAGTAAAATCAGCAGACTATTTAGTATTGTTCCTGGAAGGATGTTCTCAGTAGAAAAAAACCTCTATGCATATAGACAGAGAATACTTGGGTCAGGGTGTGTGGCCAATGGGCATACATGCTCACAAGGTTTTTTGAAGACTACATGACCTGTGTGTTGCACACTCAACAAAATGGAAGCCTTCTTAGGTGTTCAGAGGGGAAAAGCTTTAACCTCAGGATTAAAAAAATTTAGTTCTCCTTTAATAGCTTATTATTTATTACGAAAACAAAACAATTTGGGGGGGCATGGCCTGCATGTGAACCTGGAAGGGAGCAGAGAG
The DNA here is from genome assembly GCA_019447015.1 of Hymenochirus boettgeri. Lineage (NCBI taxonomy): Eukaryota > Metazoa > Chordata > Amphibia > Anura > Pipidae > Hymenochirus > Hymenochirus boettgeri. The sequence continues at coordinate 233,867,601 of CM033472.1, forward strand.
GAGGAGCTCCAGCACCACCAGCCCAGCTTACCTTATCCAGAGGCACAAGCCACTCTCAAACAGTCCAACCTAGGGGAGGAAAACAAGCCAGGATGACTAAAAACAAAAGCAAAAAAAATAAAATCCACAAACTCACGGATTACTACCCACAACAGTCCCACTCACCAGGCAGGTCAGAAATCTAAGATGGCACCGGCACCATGAGGTCCTCCCCAGACCGGGAGCTCCTTGCAACACCCAAACCTAAAAGAGGGAAAAAGGAACAAACAAATAAAAACCAAACTAAAGACACCAGCTACCCTGACAGTCCTTCACCCCCTGAACTACAAAACATGGAGGACTCCAGCCTGATTCCCCCAGCTAAAAGTAAGTGTAACTTACACAATACAAATGCTAAGAGAAATATGTCAGACTATATAGAAGGCATTTTTGAAGAACTACAAGAAATCACAAAGGATCCTATAGATAAAACTACTTGCCAAGTAACAAATGATTCTAAACATAATTCTCCACACCATTCTGACAACTCAGAATGTTATATACCCTCAGCACAAATGCAGAGATATACAGTTACACAGATACACTCTCCAAAAACCTCAATATTGGAACTAAATGAAACAAGTCCCAATGAGGAAAACATGGAGCAAGAAGGAACACAATCCCTAATATCTACAGAGACAAATCTGTACAAAAATATTCTTTGTCAGAATTCCCTGCCTCTGACTCCCCAGTGACTGAAACCACACTTACAAATATGCTACTAACACAGAACAAATCTTTTAAAAAGGACATAATAGAACTACTACATCCTATAAAAAAAGACATTACAGAACTTATGCAAAGGACAGATCATGTTGAAAAAAAAATGATGGAATTTACTGGTTCTTTTAATGATTTACTAGATAAGCACTATGAGTTAACAGACACAGTCCACTTACTGAAAAACAAACTGGCTGACCTAGAGGACAGATCCAGGAGAAATAACCTTAAGATAAGAGGAATCCCAGAGACAGTAAAGCAAGAAGATTTGGAAAATATATCAAAACATTAATCAAGGACTTAATACCCTCTATATCAGAACTAAACTCCACTCTGGACAGAACTCATAGATTACCCAAACCTAGATCTGCTCCACCCTCAACACCAAGGGATGTGAATTACTAGGTTTCACTTCTACCAGATTAAAGACCAAATAACCCAAATTACAAGACAAAAGAATTCCTTACTAGAGAAATACAAAAATCTGCAATTCTTTCCAGATCTTTCAGGAACCACCATACAAGCAAGGAAGACTTTTCAACCAATCACCCACAAACTAAGAAAAAACAATATAAACTACAAATGGGGATTTCCAGTGAAACTTATAACCAACAAAGATGGCAAAACCTATATCTTTAACACAAAAAAAGAAGCTATCCAAGAAATCGACACCTGGAAACTAACAAACAATCAAAACTATACGGACAAAACAAAATCAACGTCACCCAAAAAAGTACCCAAAGACTGGCAGAAATCTTCACCTAAACGATAAATTCACCATTCCTCCCTAGGTTTGGACACAATAACTAAAATTCAGCAAATTGATGTTTGGAGGGGAGGGGTGGACGAAAACAGAAAAATCCATTACCTATGGAAAACTTCTAAGGTTATGCTGAACCAGTATAAATATATAGAACAAATGTGATGATACAAGAAGTATTATAAAAATTATTGATATGTATTTAGCAGGGGAGGAGGGGGAGAGGGGAAAGAGAAGAGAAAAGGTGGTTAACTTTTAAGAAACCAAGTTACTATGTGATAGCTAACTAAAAATCACAATATACCTAGGGTGCACCTCCAGCCAAGGCAGAACTACACAAGAGCTAGCTAAGCTCATACAATAACCAACAAACCTCTATTAATATCTGTCAAAGCTGCTGGGATACCCTACTGGAATTGTATAAGAAACATGATTGCTATAGTTCAAGTAATATAATACATGAAAGTTTTCTTTAAAGCAATCCCAGTTGAACACTGAGTAGAATCAATGGATATAATCACTACAATGTTTGATGTTTAATAAGAATGAGTATTATAAATTGGAACCCTCTGCCCCCCCGTAAACCCCCCCCCCTACTACTAGGTTCACCAATGGAGATTAATATATGTGTTTTCAATATGTATATAGTTATTAATGTTTTACTGTCACCTGTTACCCTTACTCTTTCCCTTACAGGTACGTTTACTCATAAGAAAACAATCCAAAACTCCAAATTAATAAATGGTCTTTGTAACAACCTCACATAATATAAGAGGCTTGAATTCCCTATACAAAAGACATCTACTATACAAGCAACTAAATCAACAAACAACAGACATAGTATGTCTCCAAGAAACACATCTAATAAATAAACACAACCATTTACTTACACACAAATCCTTCCCCAATATTTTCCAATCTACCTACTCAAAGAAAAAAAGAGGAGTAGCCATAACGAAAAAAAACACAATAGCAATCCAATTAAAAAAACAAATTATAGACCACAACGGCAGATATATAATACTAGTCGGATACATCAACAACTCACTATAGACTATAGCTAATCTATATGCCCCAAATAAAAACCAATTGAAATTTATTAAAAAAGTAATCAACAAAGTAAAAGCACAAAACAACCCAAATATTATAATAACAGGAGATTTCAACCTATACCCAGAGCCAATAGAGACTCAACTCCTACATCAGCATATAAGAGTTGGCAATTCTATGAATGGATTAAACAAGAAGACATATACGACACATGGAGAGTACTACATCCCTACGAATTGGACTACACATAATACTCTAATACCCACAATACCTATTCTAGGATAGACCTGTGTCTGGTAGACAAATGGACACTACAGAGAATACAAAAATCAGAAATACTAACCAAAACATGGTCAGACCATGCTCCAATTACCATACAAATCAATGAAAAATTTAACTATAAATATAAACCACAATGGAGATTAAATCCATATCTATTATCCAAAGAAGACACTAAAGAAAAAATCCACACATCAATGAAAGAATACTTTCAATTTAATGACATACTAGAAACCAAAACTGAAATATTATGGCTAGCACACAAGGCATATATTAGAGGTGAATGTATCAGAGTAGCCTCAACACTTAAACACTCTAGAAACCAAAATAAACTAAAAATATTACAGGAACTAGAAATTCTGGAAACTGAACACAAAAATAACCCTCTACACGAAACAACCAAAAATAAATTATATGAAGCCCAACAAAAACTCCACCAACATGATCTATATGAATACGATAGACTAATTCGCAGATTAAGAACAAACCACTATGTACAAGGAAACAAAGCCAACAAATATCTTGCCAGCAGATTGAAACACCAATCTGCAAAACAAAAATTGCAAACCAATTGGAAAATTTTACAATAATTTATACAATCTAGCAGACTCTCCAGAAATCAAATTACCTATAAAGACCAAAATACAATCATTCCTAGAAACAATCACATTGCCCTCACTAAACGAAGAACAAATAGACCTGTTATCCAAACCAATTACACAAGACGAAATAAGAATAGCCATACTATCTCTAAAACCAAACAAAACCCCAGGCCCTGATGGACTAAATAACGAATATTATAAAACATATCAAGAAACATTAATACCCCATCTCACCAGATTACTAAACTCAACTATGGAAAAAGGAACTCTACCACAAGAAATGTTAAATGCCCTGATCATCCCTATTCCAAAACAAAATAAAGATCCATCATTAATCCCCAATTATAGACCCATCTCACTATTAAATACAGATCTAAAAATATACTCAAAAATTTTAGCTAATAGATTAAAACAATACTTACCACTACTGATACATCTGGACCAAGTATAGTATAGTATTTGAGGTTGAATAAAGACATACGTCCATCCAGTTCAACCCATCTAGCAATATCCTCATTTCCTGCCTAACTGTTGTTCCCGAGGAAGGCAAAAAAACCCCACCAAATTTATGAAGGGGGAAAAAATTCCTTCCAGACCTCAAGCGGCAATCGGAAATTTCCCTGGATCAACTCTACTTTATGTATCAATACCAGTAACTTGCAACATTCCTTGTTTGCAGAAACTCATCCAGCTTTTTTTTTAAACTGACCAATGAACTTGCCATAACAACGTCCACTGGAAGACAGTTCCATAGCTTTTCCGTTCTCACAGTGAAAAACCCTTTTCGAACTTGAAGCCTAAACCTTTTTTCTTCAAGTCTTAAGGGATGTCCTCGTATCCTTTGACATGTTCTATTAGTGAACAATGCCCCAGATAGTTTATTGTATGGCCCGTTAATGTATTTATACACAGTAATCATATACCCACCCAAGCGCCTTTTCTCCAGCGTACATAATTGTAACTTTTCCAGTATCTCTTCATATTCAAGCTCCCCCAATCCCCTCATTAATTTAGTTGCCCTTCTCTGAACCCTTTCCATTTCAAAGATGTCCTTTTTGTACACAGGATTCCAAAATTGCACTGCATATTCCAAATGAGGCCTTACCAATGCTTTGTAGAGAGGGAGAATTACATTCGTACCACACCGACAATCTACAGACAACACAAGAAGAATAATAAATTTAATACACTGGACCCAAAAGAAAAATATCACATCTACCTTCATTACTTTAGATGCCGAAAAGGCATTTGATAGAATAAATTGGCAATATATGAATATGGTACTAGATAAATTTAAACTCCCAGAAAATTTTAAAACAGCAATCAACGCACCATATCACCAACCAAATGCACAAATTTATGTCTCTCAAATGCTATCAGACCCAATAAAAATCACCAATGGCACCCGTCAAGGATGCCCACACTCTCCATTAAAATTTTTGCGTTAATAATGGAACCCCTAGCACAAATATACATGGAATCAAAATAAACCACATAGAACACAAATTGTCATTATTCGCGGATGATATAATCCTAACAATAACTAAACCAATCCAATCAATAATACATATGAACAAAATAATAGAACAATTTAGTAAAATTTCATACTACAAAATAAATCTAAATCACAAGCCCTAACTGTTAAAATGTCATTCGCACTTAAAGTCCTATTATTCAGCAAATATAAATATGACTGGAATACTACCAAAATAAGCTATCTGGGAATTACGCTACAAGTAATAATAAAGATTTATATGACAATAATTACTTACCCCTTATAAATAAAATACAGAAATATATTGATTCTTGGAAAACAGTAACATGGTTACTCATGGGAAGGATAGCCATAGCTAAAATGATGATCCTCCCGCAATTCCTCTATGTGTTCAGATCAATACCTATACAAATACCCAACAATTTTTTCAAACAATCACAACCCCTGATCTCAGCATTCATATGGAATCATAAAACCCCAACAACCCAAAGAGATATTTTATCCAAAACAAGACAAGCAGGAGGCCTATCAGCCCCAATCCTGTATGACTATTACCAAGCAGTAATATTAGACCAAGCAAGGAAATGGTGGCTAGAGGAAGAATCATCCAATTTATGAATGCAAATAGAAAAAGCTGAAACAGCACCAAAACAATTAAAGCAAATGCTGGGAGCAACACTACTAGGATACAAATGCAGACTATTAAAGCCACATATCTGTTGTATTCAATTAGATCAACTGGACTTGAAATGTAGTTCTCAATTAGCATATCACAGCCAGGTGTTAAGGGTGTGATTAGATAGTGGCTAAGAGGTGTTAACTTCGCCAGTTAACATACTGGCGAAGGAACGTGACTGGTTCAAGAGAGGTGTTAAGGAGGCCATTTATGTGAAAATAAAGAAACCAAGCCTAAATAGAGGTGGGGGGGTTCGACACCAACTGTCTGCCATGTACAATGCTGTTTTAACACCTTACTCTGGGCGTTCCTATAACACCTCTTAGACACTATCTAATCACACCCTTAACACCTGGCTGTGATATGCTAATTGGGATTTTCCAGGGTACATAATTGCCACAGATTCTTGTACAAGTCATTCTGAATTGAGAAAGCCAGTCGGATGACTAGCGAAACGTCTTCAAGAACTACATTTCAAGTCCAGTTGATCTAATTGAACACAACAGATATACCATGACCTGGATGAATGAGAACCTTCACAAGCATATTAAAGCCACAATTAATATTTGGGACAAAACTAATCGAAACAAAAATGTATGATTCCCTTAAAGGACATGTCCACCCCCAAAACTATAATCCCCCCACTACTGGCCCCATTGTGTAGTGTAGTTTCATCCTTACCTCACATCCCAGCTTAACCTCAGACAAATCAATAAAGATCTTTTACCTAGCAATAAACAACAAAAATGAACTCCCCCAAAACAACTATATTAATAAATGGGAATCTGATTTGAAACAACAATTCACAGAAGATCAATGGAATAAAGCACTACTCCTACCTTTTAAGCTATCAAAATGTGTCAACCACTGGGAAATATCCAGATTTTTTTTTTACAGATATCACAGGATACCCACACAACTAGAAAAATGGTACCCATCAGTCTCACCAATATGTTGGAGATGTGGAAGAGAACCAGGGAATAGGCTACATATATGGCGGAATTGTATAAAGTTGAGGAAACTGTGGATGAAGGTGCAGAGCTTTCTACAGAACCTATTTAAGATAAAATTCCCACTCAACCCACAACTTACCTTACTGCTTATGGATCTCCACAATCTACCCGTGGAACAAAAAACAATAGTTTATCATATAATTCTAATAATCCAAACAACAATAGCCAAAAACTAGCTAACCAACAAAATTCCAAATTTAACACAAATACTAAAACAATTAACAACAAACATGCATTATGAAAAAATGTATGCAATATCTCAAAACAAATTTGAAAAATTCTACCATAACTGGGAATTCTGGTATACAGATGCTAGATCCATGATTTGAAGACTTGGCCTACTCATCAACATCGTGCTTCTGTCCTGTGGAGAGTAGAGATGTCCGAACTTCGAAAAATCCGGTCTGCGCGAGGATCCGTGGATTTTCGAAAAATCCGGAAATTCGAAAATCCGCGAGCGGACCCGTTAAAACGTATTAAAATGAAAGTTCGGCAAAATCCGCATTAAAAGTGGTCTAAATAGCCTTGGTAATGTACACTTAATCACTCAGGGACCTGGGTAATGTCCTTAGAAACACGTATCAATGCCTACAATACCTAAAAAGTACAGTCCGCTAGCGTGAACGGTAGTTTTCGAAAATACGGGGATTCCCGTAAAAACGAGGATTTCCGTAAAAACGAGGACCTCCGTAAACCCGCGGATCTCCGAAAAACGAGGATTCCCGTAAAAACGTGTAATCATGTTAGCTGCCATTGGCTAATTTGGGTCATGTGGCTTGCTCCGTCTTGAAAATAATCCCCCAAAATTTGAATTTACAAGAATTTCTCGTTTTTACGAAAATTCTCGGAATTACGAGAATCCGCGTAATTACGAGGATCTTCGGTTTTTCCGGGCCCCGGAAGATCGCAGATTCTCGTAATTGCGGAGATACTCGTATTTTCGAAAATTTTCGCAAAAAAAAAAAATCCGCGGTTCGGAAGGCGGAAAATCCGGAAAATCCGCCCATCTCTAGTGGAGAGCTCTGACACCTATAACAGATCAGAAAAATATACTATATTGGCTTTAATCAAAATGTACCTGTATGCATATATACCCAATTCTTTCCCTTTTCCCTTCCCAGTTAAATTTCAAAATGTGTTTCTAATATGAGTATGGAAGCGTATGAAAGCGAAACGATGTTAACTGTAACAACTCTATAACAGAAACAAGAGATGTTAAACTGTATAGATATGTGAAATCTTATGTAAAAACCAACTCATCTGATTTTGTACTATTTTATACTTTATGCAGAAAACCAATAAAAATTATGTTTATATAAAAAAAAACCAATTTGCATTTAGATATATCATACAAATTACAGAATCTACTAAAAAAATTATAAAATGGACAAAAATAAAAGTCTTTTTTTCACCATAATAAAAATATTTTCTCCTAAAATTTTCTCAAAGGCAGGACCAAATTCTTAGAAATAAACAAAAAGAATGAATAATATACAGTGAGCAAACAATGGGGTTAATCTAATTGCTTAGCGCTGAGTAATATGTTCAGGAAATTATTAAAATATAACAAACCTTAGAAACCCCCCCAGCTCCACAGTGATCAGTGGATATATAAAAACAATGTTAAACATTTGTGATCCAGATGTTGTTGGTGAAACTTCTGCCAAGTCTAAATTAACTCCTTTTAAAACAATACCCTGTGTGATCCAAAGTACAAACAGAAAGGGACCATCATGGAGAAGACTAGAGTCACCATTAAAACAATATCCTGTGTGATCCAAAGTACAAACCGAAAGGGACCATCACGGAGAAGACTGGAGTCACCATTAAAACAATACCCTGTGTGATCCAAAGTACAAACAGAAAGGGACCATCACGGAGAAGACTGGAGTCACCATTAAAACAATACAATGTGTGATCCAAAGTACAAACAGAAAGGGACCATCACGGAGAAGACTGGAGTCACCACTAAAATGGCTCCTAAAAGAGTCTTTCAGGTACAGTAAAAGCCCTAGAAGGACTCCATTCTATGCTCTGTTTCTCGGGATGCTGAGACATCACTCTTTGTATGATTTTTCACTTCTTGCCCCTCTTCTTATTAAGGTGATTACATATTTATTTATGAACATGTTATGTAATGCTGTATTACTAAAATCTGTATATTACTAAAAGCATTAAAAGTGAATGCTCACCCTTAAAACAAAAAACTGGTCAATTGTCGGTTACCTGCCCCCAGCCCTAGCTGATATATTTTGCACTTTATTACCTGCATTACTAACCAGATATTTAAGGATAATTATTGTTCCCATTCTGGAAGAGTAAGCTGGCCCCTCCCTCCATGTAAGTCAATCAAGGCTGTGAATGCTGACATAACAACCAATGGTTGACTGCTGTCTTACCTGTTGCCTCCTCTACACATGCTCAAGGGTATAAAAAAGCTGTTGCATCAGAGGGAGGAGGCAAGATACCTTTGCCAGAAAGGAATAGATCATATTATTAAAGGAATAGTTTACTCCAAAAGTGAACTATTCCTTTAATGTATTGATTGAAGACCGTAAGGTTAAGGAGCTATAACTTACCTTTCACATGATCCTCCACTACATCTGTGAAAATTCCCAACCGTGTCCTGTTCAGAGTAACTAGAGCACGCATTATCGAGCATGCACGCTATAGTTACTCTGATCCTGTAAGTGTTTGGGACCTGTCACTGCTGCAGCAGAGAATCGCATGTAAGGTAAACATCTTCTATCTTCGTCCGTCACTCCTGTTCAATTCATTGAAGAGCAGAAGGTAAGACATAGCTCCTTAACCTAATGGTCTTCAATTAACACATTAAAGGAATAGTTCACTTTTCCAGTGAGCTATTCCTTTAAATAAACGTAAAAATAGCAGTTTTTATCTGCGTGCAGATAACTAACAAGTTACCAGTTTTTGTTTTAAGGGTTGACATGCTCTTAAATTAACAAATATCCGAATACACATTTATCCCTTTTTTGATTTACAAAATCTGGGGTATACATTCTCACTGACTATACGTTTAATTCACAAATATGGTCTATTTTATATGGATGTCAAACCATTAATCCTTTAGAAATCCCTAAGCAGAAGATGTTCAGGATTACCAAGTAACAATTTATTTTAGATTTCTAGTGGATATGAAACATTTTGAGACAGTTACAGTGATTAAAAATGATCATCAAAAGATTGCTAAGCCCTAGTGTGATACAGTTCTGGAATATCGCTTAAAGGAAATAACTCGTACAGACATCTCATGGGGCCCGTTAGTGTAATGAACAATTTAATTTTAGTTGGACTTAATGAAAGCAACTTTTAAATTTGCAGCTGAAAACAAGGCTCATAATTAGTCTGGGAATTAACTCATACGGTGATCTGGTGAAGTTTTAATTGATGAGGCTTCACAATATCAGTGCTGAATGTTTAAATATAGAAATCCCCAGGAGATGCCAAATGTGAAAATTACATTGGATGTTATTTTTTCAAAGCATTTCCTGGTCTACAGAGGAAATGTCCAAGCCATCTAACAATATTCTATGCTGTCCATACACAGGCACAAAAATCAGCAGATCCTGATATTTCCAGATGTTCTGCCTGTGTATTCTTTCTAAAACGACCGATTCCACATCAGACAGACTCCATCATTTAGATTGGCTGTTTAAGAATGAAGAATACCTTTGGTTATACATTTTTACGGACCAGGCTTTTAAATTTTAAAAATGTATCTCTCTTTCGTAGGGTCTTGCCAAACAATTATATAAAAAGATTAACATTTTATTTATTTCCCAATAAATAATCTGGGAGATTCAATAATAATAATTGCATTACTTACCTTAGCCCATTCCCACAATACAATACCAGACGTAAAGGAGATTACATCTGGTATTGCATCACGGGATCGGGCTAAGGTAAGAAGCGCAACTTTAAAGCCACACACACAGTCCCGTTAAGTTTTGCGCTACTAAGTATTGGAGATGGACTAGAACTCGAACCCGAGTTCGAGCCGAACTATTCGAATTCGAATGAATTCGGACTTCTCGAATTCGGACTTTCGATAATTCTCGAATGTTCGACTGTTCGAATGTGCGAGTAAAATGCCTATTATACCTATACGCGAGCATCGAATCCGCGAGTAAAGGTTCTATTAAAACCTATATGCGAGCATCGAATCCGTGAGTAAAATGTCCCTGGTATCTAGGCGCGAACGCGAGCATCGAATCCGCAAGTAAAGTGTCCATTAAAACCTATACACGAGCATCGAATCCGCAAGTAAAATGTCCATGGTATCTAGGCGCGAATGCGAGCATCGAATCCGTGAGTAAAGTGTCCATTAGAACCCATACGCGAACATCGAATCCGCGAGTAAAATGTACATGGCACCTAGGCGTGAACGAACTCGAAAATAGCGCGAGTGAGAGTAAAATTGATTTTTCAAATGTCCTGGATATTTGAACATGTTCCCTAGACCATTTCCCAGGTCCCACAGCCATTTACATTAAGTTACCATTGATATTTTAATTGCATTTTATTAGAACTTTTCGAACTATTTGACTCCCATTGACTTTAATAGGTCCGTTTTCGAACTTTCGAAAATTCGGCCATCTCTACTAAGTTTTGCAAAAACTTAACAAAACAGGTTTTAGATCAGTAGCACAGTGCTATTTCCAATAACATTTGGAAATGGCGCTGTGCTCTAAAATCCATCTAAAACCCACGTTAACCCAAAATTACTTTGGGTTAACGTGGGTTTTAGATGGATTTGGGCCATATTGAATCTCCCTCAATATGTCTATTTCTGATTTTATTTATTAAAGGAGAACTAAACCCAATTTTTATATTCCAGAATCTGAAAACAACTTCCCTAAAAACACCAATAAGCTATAAAATCCCACTTCAGTAAATTGTATTAAAGTAAATATATGCCTGTTAAGAACTGGATGAAGTATCTGTGTGTATGTGCAGTGTCAGACCACACCTCCTGACCTCAGTCACATGCTTCCTTGCTTTATGTGTCCTGTAAAAGGATTGGCTACAGATGACTAATGGGTGTGACCAACTGTAACAAGTTTCTTCAATAGCTAAGGACTGAGCATGTGCAGAACATAATGGTCGTTGACCAAACTGTGTGATACTAGAATGCTGTGAAGTAAAGCCAAAAACCATATGTTATTTAGGTAAATTTCCCAGCACCCATATCAAAATGAGAGGTAAGACACAGATTACTGGTTTTATATTAAGGTGTTCTGCCATCTGGTTCAGTGTTGTTCTGTGGCTTTAGTTGTCCTTTAATTTGGCTTGAAGAGCAAAATTACTGTTCTTTCTATTTCTTATTCATCTTCTTCCTTTTTATTCTTCCACTTTTTTGGACTGTATCTCCTCTCACAGTTTTCCAGCTGGAGACACAAAATTCAGCAGAGACGTGTGGGACATAGAGAAGTGTACTATTACCTAGCTAATGAATCCATGGAAGTTGTCATATTTCAAGATTTTTTTTATTGACTATAATGGCAACAATCCTCAAATGTAGACAATTTGAGGTTTTACGGTCAAGTGATCAAAACAGTTTTATGGTCATAAATGCAAACACTGATACCCCCAACCCCCCACAGACACAGGTACAAACCCCTACTGACCTACCCTTCGCATGGTAGCCATACCTAATAGATAACTATAGTCAAAAAGCTAATTTTGATCAATCATAAAAAAAAACCATACCCCCAACCTGACACAGATATTCCCACCTACTGATCTACCCCTCCATCCCATGGCAGCCATGCTTAAAAGGTAAATATAGTCAAAAATCAAATTTTGATCAATCATAAAAAAATATAGTTTTAGCCATACCCCCCAACCTGACAAAGGTACACACACCCACTGACCTACCATTCTATTCCCGTGGCAGCCATACTTAAAGGGTAAGTGTAGTAAAAAAAAAAATTTGACCAATAATAAAAAAAGTAAAATTTTTTACCCCCCCCAACATGACACAGTTACGCACACCAACTGACCTTCCCTTTCAATTATGTGGCAGACATATTTAAAGGGTAACTATAGTAAAAAAACAAATTTTGGCTAATCAATAAAAAGGTTCGTTTTTTTTACCCCCCAACCTGACACAGATACACACACCTAATGATCTACCCTTCCATTCCCATGGCAGTCATGCATAAAGGGTAACTATAGGAAAAAGAAAACATCATTGCCATTATTGTATTTTAAAATCTGCAGCACAGACCCACATTTCCTTTCAAAACGACAGCCTTTCAAGCTAAATTTAAAGTTTATAATTAAACTTTCCGTTTCTGGTTATATATAGGTCTCCTTTAATCACCTAAATAATTCTGCACATCCATTTACTAAAACATCAGTCATAAATAAATCAACATAATTAAAAATAAGCCAATGCTGAGTCACTCCTAGGTTCTTTTAAGCTCAGAATTCTAATGGGTTGGTGCTGTATTTTAACAAAGTATCAATAAAACCTACAGGAGCCAGAAGAGAAGATTCGGAACTTGCCCAATCTCTCGCTCCTCCGCCGCGTCCTCTGACAGGTCCCAACAGACTCTGTATTCTAAGCGTATCACACTTGCGCATGCGCATAGTGTACTATGTCTGTCAGGACCTGTCAGAGAATACGGCAGAGATCTGTTCCAAATCTTCCCTTCTTGCTTCTGCAGGTTTTATAGAAGAATGGGAGGTAAGACACAGCTCTTTTACCTCCTGTTCTTCAACAAAACTGAATGAAAAAAAATTATTTTACCAGTCTAGATACCCATAAATACCTTACCTCCCAACAGTCCCTGAAGCAACATATACTAAGGTATATATATACTCCAGTGCTGATTTGCATTACCATACAATTTCTACCATCAGACTACCAATTAGAAAACCCAATCGGTAGTTTCTATGTTGGGTACTGCTGATATTTTGGCCCAACAGATTGCTTATTTCTTCCTGGGTGAATCAAATAGTAATATAGTAACATAGTCATGGAGATTTAATACATACGTCCATCTAGTCCGAACTTTATACCCTACCTAACAGTTGATCCAGAGGAATACAAAAAAAAACCCCATCTGAAAAGGGGAAAAAAACTCTCAATTGAAAGTATCCCTGAATCAACCAGAATTACAGTAAATGTACTATTACCAGTAATTCTCAATATTATATAGTATCCCCATACCAACCAGAACTACAGTATATGTATTAATACCAGTAATTCTCAATACTATATAGTATCCCCATACCAACCAGAACTGCAGTATATGTATTAATACCAGTAATTCTCAACACTATATAGTATCCCTGTACCAACCAGAACTACAGTATATGTATTAATACCAGTAATTCTCAATATTATATAGTATCCCTGTACCACCCAGAACTACAGTATATGTATTAATACCAGTAATTCTCAATATTATATAGTATCACCTGTACCAACCAGAATCCAGATATGTATTAATACCAGTAATTCTCAATATTATATAGTATCCTGTACCAACCAGAACTACAGTATATGTATTAATACCAGTAATTCTCAATATTATATAGTATCCCCGTACCAACCAGACCTACAGTATATGTATTAATACCTGTAATACTCAATATTATAAAGTATCCCTGTACCAACCAGAACTACAGTATATGTATTAATACCAGTAATTCTCAATAATTTTTAGTTTTAGAAACTTATCTAGCCCACTTTTAAAGCTATTAAATGAACTTGCCATTACCACATCTGCTGGAAGACAGTTTCACTGTTAAGAAACCTTTCCTATCCTGAAGATGGATCTTCTTTTCTTTTAATCTTAAAGGGCAAGTCCAGCCTAAAAACAAGTTTGTTTTAAAATGCTTATCACCCCCCAAAACCTCACTTTCACGATCATGAGGTTAGTACAGTTCAAAGATGCCCCAGAGCTTACTTACCTGACCCGGACCCTCGCTGTCTATTCCACGCCCCCTGCTCCTGTTTTGAGCTTGTTGCAAGCAAAAACAGGAGCAGGGGACTTCTGCACTGACAGCCGCTTCTCTTCCTGGTCACGACTGTCAGGCAGCCAGGAAGTGGAGCGGCTGTCAGCACCAGCCGTGGACTAGAAGCGGCGAGGGACCGGTTCAGGTAAGCAAGCTCTGGGGCATCTTTGAACAGTAGGATAAGGGGGGTGAAAAGCATTTTAAAATAAACTTGTTTTTAGGCTGGACATTACCTTTAAAGGATGTCCACGAACCCTCCATTCCCCTGGAGCATGAAACTTAACAAGCTATAGGGGGGGGCAGCCACTGCAGGACTGTCTGTACTTGAAATAGTAGAGATAATATTGGTTTACATTTCAGGCCTTTTAGGTTGTGTACAAATGGGGTAATATTTCAGGTCCAAAGTTTCGGTGGCAGTGGTCATTCAGGATGAAACTGCTGATCTTTTGCATCTTTGCATCTTTCTGTGCAAAAGGGAAAAGGGTATAAAACAGGAAACAGAAGTGTGAGCTTTCCCCAGTAAAATATTGTATTGGTTTGAAATAGTTAATCTATAGTTAGGAATTACCTAGAAAGACTGTGATAAATAATTTTAATCTTCAGTTTTTGCCCTTACAGTCAGGACAATGAATGTTTTTGGGTGGGCTGGTCCTTTAAGCCACTTTCTGACATATTTATAAAAGATATTCTTACAAATCAAATACATTGAATAACATTAATAACCCATCAATAACACTTCATGCTTATGGCAGATACACTCCTGGCAAATGTACTTAAATAATTTGTAAATCATTAAAATAAAAACACTGGTCCTTAAATAACGGTAACCAGTGTAATTTAGCAATCATTAATATCTGTTTTATAGGCATAAGCTGAAAACAAGCAAATGTGACTAGGCTACTTTTATGGTTCACTATGGCAGCATAGTAATGCAGCAATCTACCAATGACTGAAGATGACAGTAAGACTAATGAAGTAAACAAGTCTCCCTTTCCCTGGTGCACCATTGTGCAAATGATCTTTATTTCCTAATCAGAAATTGGCCCGAGAGTTGACATAAATCAGTGGCAAAACTGCAGGGACCCGTGCCCCCCTACAAGTTTGGTGGCTGGGCCTCTAGCACACAACCCTGCCCTCCCTAGCGGCACCGCGATCAGCTTTTTTTAAACAGCTGATCATGCAAATATAGATAAGGTAGGCGTGGTCAGCTGTTTAAAAGATTGGTACCGAACCTGCAACAGTTTAAAGGCTTGTACACACGCTTGATTTACGTGCGAGGGACGACCCCCAGATCTGCCAGGCGGTGTGTACGAGCCTTAAAACAGCTGATTGTCTCTACCTTTACTACATACGAGCAATCAGCTGTCTAAAAACAGATAACCGCAGTAAGATTGCAGACCCTATTAGTCCCTGGCCCCCCCTCCTGCCATTGCGAACCCTGCCCAATGTCAAATTGAGTCCAATAATCAAAAGGATGAATGGATATTGATTTCTGACAGGGTGACTGAATTGGTTTTAAAATCAAACCTTGTATGGCTACCCTGAAGATGAACTTAAATCACCAGGCAACATTGTTCCAATCAACATAGCACATTTGTAAAGATAGAACAATCTGTGTCTCACCTTTCCATTTGCTGTGGTTGTTGGTTGATTTATCAAATTAACCTGTGGGTACCAGGGTCGCTCCCATAATCCACAACTTTGCTTTAGTTAAAGTCTATGTGGTTGCAGTACACTTCACATGCTCTCTAGTATACAGCAGATCCAAACAAGAAAACTGCTGCCTTGCCCTCGAAAAGCTAACAGCTAAATCATGTTACAGCAGATCCTGCCCTCCAGACACAGGACAGAGATTTAACAAAATACAATTTTTAGCTTTTCATACAAAAATCAAAATTAATTTTGTTTGCATCTTATCTAGTAGTTAGGGAAAAACTAAATAAAAATGTCATAAGTAGTCCTGGGATTTTAACCTGTTAAACTCATGGGCTGTGTGTTTCTAAAAGAAAAGCATTAGTTTGCTGAGCTACTGGAGAAAATTCAAAGAAAATTGGTACATTAAGAAACTATCTTTTGCTAGAAACAGGAGCAAAAAAAAAAAAAAATGGCAGTTAAATCAGCTAATTATTCTTATTGTTTCTGGTAGGCTGGAACATAAATCACAGGGTAACAAACTTTCAATGTCCTATCAGGGACTTCCATACTGGTGTTAAAATATCTGTATAGAAAATACAGGGGTCAGGGGCGTGAACAATAGTTGCACATGCTCACAAGGCTACATAGGGTGCGAGTTGTACTGGAAACAACAAAAATAACCTTCTTTGTTACAGCATCTACTTCTTGCAAGTACATAAATGCAACTTACTATAAAAGTGTCTTACAATGTACTGTACAGGTGTTCTGGCGTGAAAAGCTTTCACATTAGGATTTAAAAAAAAACAAACTTAGTTCTCCTTTAATACAAACACTATAGTATTTTAAAACTGTAATAGTTACACAACAAACGACTCATGTTCCATAGACTGAGCTACTAGTCACAGATGATTAGAATGAAATATCATTGAAGTGAATAGTTAACATGGTTATGAAATTATTTCCACACAGTAGCACTTCAGAAATGCTCTTTCAATCACTGCAGTTCACATAAAATCTGTCGAGATGGTTTGCTTAACACTGGAACATCTGAGCAATGTAATAATACTGAATTAGTGTCACTACTTTGTGAACATTCAGTGTCAATCTTAGAAACCTTCCTGATCTCAGTATTATGAATAAACTGTCATTATCTTTGCGTCACCACAATTTTTTCTGTACAATTTGCATCTAAATAGATGATATAGACCTCATGAGAGTTCAATGCAATATGGCTCCTTCAATGAATGGAAATCTTTTGATAGAATATCAATTTAGAAATGTTTCCCACAGAGAAACTATAAAGCTCTAGGAAACAAGAAAACAACCTAGGATGACATTTTCAATTCACCGAATGGTAGTGTTTGGATGGGTTACTGTATGTGATATTGGCCTGCCCATTTCACTAAATTATATAATTGCTTTTTTATGTAATTGCATATAAATCTATTACCAACATGGAAAGAATTAATTGTACATTGATCAATAAGTTGAACATTGTATGGCTTAACTTAAAGGGAATGTCCACCCCTTTAGGAAAAAATTGTTGTGCAAAAATCCCCTAAACCTAGACTTCGTTTTGTTTCCAATGAGTAACTCTGCTCCCATAGTTAGTTATTCTATATATTCTCTCCCATTTTGAAAAATCAGTTGATTTCATACCCTTTGCTGTTCCCTGCTGTTGACATTAGTGAGCTGACATTTCAGGTTCTAACGGTCCTTCTTCTTCCCAGGATGCACCACATGCTTGGAATTTTCCTAACAGTAATTTCTACTGATTGGCTGTTGGATGGGTCAAGGATGCTCAAATCTCTACTGAGCAACTGAATTAACCCAGGCGCTGGGTCAAGGGCAAGACCATAACAGTCTCTACTAGGCATCCTGCAAACAGGAAGTCAGTATTTCGGTTGCATTTATTTATACACAGAAACAATGCTGATTGGGCAGATTAAGGTCATTGGGATGAAAAAATACTGCTCTTTTTTCTGAAAAGCATATGTATTTGCTCTGAACCTTCCCTTTAACACAGAGCCATTTATAGTATAAGCAGCACAAGGATTTTTAAGTCCAAAATGCATCACTACATTTATCAACATTGAATCTCATCTGCCACTTAGCAGCCCAATGTGACAATCTATCTATATCCCCCTGCAATGATTGCACATCTTTTGAAGTTTGTAATGGTTTACAAAGTTTTGTCAAAGCAAACACAGAAACCTTGCTGACAATACCCACTTCCAAATCATTAATAAATAGATTAAATAGAAGCGGCCCCAACACAGAACCCTGTGGCACCCCATTTAGCACTTTAGTCCATAATGATGAAGCCTCATTAACAACTACTCTCTGCATCCTATTGATTAACCAATTTTCTATCCATGTACAAATGTGCCTCCCCAGACCAACAGAGCTTAGCTTATACATTAGTCGCCTATGGGGGACTGTATCAAAGCCTTTGCAAAATCCAAGTAAACTACATCTACTGCTATGCCAGAGTTTAAATTTCTACTTACTTCCTCATAAAAGCCAAGCTAGTTAGTTTGACAAGATCTATTTCTCCTAAATCCATGCAGGTTACTACTTATAATGTCAGTCCTTGAAACATACTCTAGAACATGTTCCCATATTAAACTTTCCAGTATCTTCCCCACTACTGAAGTTAAACTTACAGGCCTGTAATTACCCGGCTGTGAACGACTACCCTTTTTGAATATTGGAATGACATCAGCCCTTTTCCAATACAGAGGCACAGCACCAGACATGAGAGAATCTGCAAAAATAAGAAACAATGGCCTAGATAAAACTGAACTTAGCTCCCTAAGGACCCGAGGATGTATTTATCTGGTCCAGGAGATTTATTAATATTAACCTGATTTAGTTGTTTCTGTACCATATCCTCGGCTAACCAAAGTGCACTTGCATCTTTTATACCATTATTGCTACTTTACTCTATGATATATGTACTTGGACCATCTATAGTGTATACTGAGGGGAAAAAAAGAAATTTGTTTTTATCGCAATCTGCCGTAACTAACTTATCCCCATTAATTAATGGTGTCACATTTTCAGTCCTCATCTTCTTACTATTAAAGGGTATGTCCACCCTTTAAAAAAAATGTTTACGTTATAATCCCCCTGTCCCCCCAGCCCCAACCGCTATATTTTTTTTATCAGAAAATGGCCAAAACATTACTTACCTTCCCTCTTTCCTCTGCCGCGCTGCCAGGCCCTCTGCTTGCGAGAAAATGCAAGCAGAGGGGCGGGATCGGCAGTTGCGTCTGTGATTGGCTGAGCGGCAGCCAATCATGGACGCGGCTGCCGGGAGTTCAGTGTGGCGGAGGAAAGAGAGAAGGTAAGTATTGTTTTGGGCATTTTCTGATAATAACAATATAGCGGTTGGAGCTGGGGGGACATGGGGATTATTATATAAAAAGGTTTTTACACTAGGGGGAGGAAATCCTAATCGGGAGGGAGAGGGAGGGAGGGGGAGAAGGGCTGCAGTACGCATGCCAAACTTCTCCCGGAGGCCAGATAGAAGGCAGAGTCCTATGTGGACTCTGCTATCCTCCTGGTGGGCAGTTTTTGGGACTTTGGGGGGGGACTACAGGAAAACCATATGGAGCTGGGGTGTGAGGTAAGGATTTTATTACACTACATGATGGGGCCATTACTGGGAGGGAATATAGTTTTGGGGGTGGACATGCCCTTTAATATACTTAAAAATTGTTTTAGGCTTAGTGATGCTTTGTTCAGCTATCCTAACTTTAAAACTGTTACAGTTTTTATAATCCCTAAAGGCCCTTTCCGTTCCCTCTGACTTAAAGGTTTTAAATGCCTTTTTCCTCCTTTCCATTTGCCTCTTTACATCAGAATTCAGCCACATGGGCACGGATTTTATTTTTTTACATTTATTTCCCAAGGGTATAAATTTAGATGTGGACTGGTTTAAAATCCCCTTAAACACAGTCCACTTCTGTTCAGTATCTTTACCTGATAATACATTATCCCAGTTGACATTCTGACGACCTACTTTTAACCTGGGAAAATTTGCTTTCCCGAAATTAAAAGTCTTTGTTAACCCAGCGCACTTTTCCTTTCGATAACATACTCCAAAAGACACTATTTCATGGTCACTATTCCCTAAGCAGAATAAACAATGGTGGAGGTGCACTCTACCAAACTAGGGTGCAGACACCTCTGTGGGTTCTTCCCTTAGGAACCGATGGATTTCACAGGAAAAAAGGTAACTGAGGGTCGCACTCCAAATCTTTAGAAATGTTTATTATAAACCACACATAACCACGTCACAACGTTTCGGGGGAATGCCCCCTTCTTCAGGGGACTATTCCCTAAGCCTCCAGTTACCTTTATATCTATAATACGCACCAAAATATTAGATATTACCAGATCCAAAAGAGCTCCTTTTCTAGTAGGAACTTCAACCACCTGTGAGAGAAAATTATCCTGCAGCACATTCAGGAACTCATAGCTCTTTTCAGTGTTGGCAGTTCCATTCCACAAATCAATGTCAGGGTAATTAATATCCCCCATAATAAGCACACTCCCCAAATTTGCAGCCCTTGCCAACTGCAAATGAAGCTCACTCACTTCCTCCCTTCTAGCATTTGGCAGCTTATAGCAGACCAACAACAACAATGACATTACCCCCTTTCCTGTTGCCTAATTCCACCCATATTGCCTCCACTTTAGCATCCATATCACCAGTTCTCTCTTCTTTTAAATTTGGCTTCAATTCAATTCTTTTTAAACATAAACACATACTCCTCCCCCTTTCCTTTTTTCTCTGTCATACCTAAACAAGACGTATCCTTCTAAATTTACAGCCCAGTCGTGAGAACTGTTCAACCAAGTTTCTGCTATACCTATTACCTATACTTTTCATTCAATGCCAATATCTCCAATTCAGCCAGGCTTATCGCATTTGCAAACATACATTTTAGATTATGATCCTGTAATTTATTCATACACTTTAATACGCATGCCTCCCTACCCCCTATGCTATCCCCACCCCCCTTTCCACCCACCACTGGCCTATCTATACCCTGCTTTCCTCCTGGGCTATCTATCCCAGTGAGACTGATAATACCCCACCCAAACATAGTTGAAAATCTCCTCCAACCCTCTAACCATCTTCTCTCCCAAAACAGCTGCAACTCCATCAGCGAGTTACAACCCATCCCTACTAAAAAGCCTGTAGCCGACAGAAAAGTCTGCCCAGTTCTCTATAAACCCAAACCCTTCTTCCTTACACCACCCTCTTAGCCACACATTAATATTCCTAAGATCCCGTTGTCTCCCTAACGTAGCAAGTGGCTGCTGTAGTATTTCTGAAAACACTACCCTGGAGGTCCTTGCTTTTAACTTGGCCCCTAGCTCTCGGAAATCATATTTAAGGATCTCTCCTCCTTCTCTAACTTTGTTATTGGCACCAATGTGACCTGGCCTCACCCAATAGTCTGTCTACACAATCCACCACATAGCGAACCCTAGCACCAGGCAGGCAACACACAGTTCGGCATGTAGGGTCTTGGTGGCAGATAACCCTATCTACCTTCCTTATAATAGAGTCATCTACCACTACCACCTGCCTAGCATTCCTGATCCTATGTTCATCCTCCCTTGAATTAGAGATGGCAGTCCCCTGGGTGCTCAAGGGATTAGCCTGCTTTATACATGCTAATTCCGAGCAGTCCTCCTCCACTTCCATCCACTTCTATACTGGCCCCTGCCAGTGCCTGCTGTCCCCCCAGATTTGCCAATCCCTGCAATGCTGCAAGCAGCCCCCACCTCAGCTTCCAAACGGGCAACCCACTCACACCTGACACAGCCATAGATCCCCTGGAACATCTGCTGCAGGTTCCTATACATGTGCAAGAAAGATATGGGAGAGCACCCTAATCAGGTGAATTCACAACTATTTATTGTAACAACACATACAACATTTCGGGACGCCCTGTCCCTTTCTCAAGTATAACCAGAGTGATCAATACAACAAACATTTAAACCCTCAGACTCCACCTACAAATCATGTAATACAATGAGTGACAACACACCTATCCACTTGTCTGGCATACAGCCAACACCGGTGTGCTGGAATGTTCCTTGGACTGTATTGCGATTCCTATACATGTTGCAGGATGCACATTGCATGGTACTGACAAAACTGTCCCTTCTAATACACAAAACCAGCAAAGTGACACGCCAACCTTGTTTAATTGCATTTCTTGTTTTAATTTCCTTCTTTTTCTATGTCCTTAAAAGCAAGGCCATTTAGAAAAAAGGACACATTCCACTCTAGTTCGTTTCCACTCACAGGAAACTTCTTTTTGGTAGGTCCAAACCACAGATCCAACCAATGTGAATCCTATTTAACTAATTGGCTCCAGCCACCACACCAATCAGTGCAAGAGCCATGAAGAGAGGGAAAAAAACAAAACACTTATTAACTCTTTCACAGCCTGTTTATGATTCCAACAGGTGCAATACTAGAATATAGAAGACATGTGCACCCCTTTAATTGGAAGAAAGATTAATCTGCTTACTGCCCACACAGTCCTGCACATACAGCCCTTAACACAGCACACTATCAGCACAAACAATCCTTATTTTCAAAATTATTTTCCAACTTTCACACAAACCATACAACCATCAAATGATCAAATGATTAAATGTTCTTTTTCTATGTCCTTAAGAGCAAGGTCCTTTAGAACAAGGGACACCTTCCACTCTAGTTCCTTTCCACTCACAGGAAACTTCTTTTTGTTAATTCAAAACAACAGGTCCAACCAATGTGAATCCTATTTAACTAATTTAACAGCCCCCACACCAATTAGTGCAAGAGCCAGGAAGAGGGAAAAAAACAACAGTTATTAGAATATAGAAGCCCAGTGCACCCCTTTAATTGGAAGAAAGAAAGATTAATCTGCTTACTTCCCACACAGTCCTGCACACACAGTCCTTAAAGGACAATTATACTTACCATTTTCCCGATCCACTCCTGCAAAGTACCCAGGGTGAGGACATAAAATGCTAAGTCCTCACCTCTGAGTACTTTACAAAAGTCCTGAAGTACTTACTTGTAATCTCCCTCGTCGCTCAGGTCAGATCCTCCCCACTGGCACTGTCAGTGACAGTCCAGGAGGCAGCCAATGGGAAGACACGCCTCCTTGCAGAGCACGTCTTCCCATTGGCTGCCTCGCGACCTGTCACTCAAAGTGCCAATGGGGAGGATCGGACCGGAGCGCCGAGGGAGATTACAAGTACTTCAGGACTTTTGTAAAGTACCCAGAGGTGAGGACTTAGCATTTTAGGTCCTCACCCTGGGTACTTTGCAGGAGTGGGGGGAAAGGAACGAGGCGGAGGTGAGTATAATTGTCCTTTAACATAGCACACTATCAGCACAAACAATCCTTATTTTCAAACTTATTTTCAAATGTTCACACAAACCATACAACCATCAAATGATTAAATGTCCTTCTTTTTCTTTGTCCTTTAGAGCAAGGTCCTTTAGAACAAGGGACACGTTCCACTCTAGTTTGTTTCCACTTACAGGAAACTTCTTTTTGTTAGGTCCAAACCAATATTTGTTAGCTCTTGCACAATATGTTACTGTGCAACTCTTACGCATTATAAAAGTCTACACTTGTAACTTAATTAAAACCACATAATCTGGGCAGGTCCAAGAGAAAATGCGAGAAAGGAAAGATCCCAATAGTAAAGTCCTGCATCAGTTTGCAGGTCGGGTTTGGGTAACGCTCATTGAGTTTGAATTGGTTGCGGGTTCGGGTTTGACCTCTGCATTTAGGGCTCGTTCACACTAGAAACTGACAGTAACGCACAGCATGTGTTTCTGTCAGTTTGTATCCATTTTTTTCTTACATTTGTATCCATTTTTTACCAATGTGTATTCCATAGATTTCTATAGAAAATGCATAAAATAACGGACAGTAATGCTGCATGCAGTGCATTTTTTAAACGGACTGTAACGGAACGGATTATAACGCAACAGGTGTGAACGATTTTATGTAATCCTATGGGCTTTTACTGTCTGTCCATTTTTTTTAAATGCGCCTGCGTTTGAAAAACGGATACAAACTGATGTAGTGTGAACGAGCCCTTACATTGCATTCTATCTTCTTACCTTCAGGTTTCCTGAGAATATGATGCCATCTATTGGACTGTTTGAGAACATCGTCTCAGGCTTGTAATTTTTAGTCTTTCTCTGTTTATGAAGGTTAAAACATTATATAAAGGGTAGGATGTTTTGTATCTATTTTAAATAACTTTGAATTTTTGATATTTTACAAAGATAATTGCTTTATTACACTACTTGTTTTGTGAGTAGCTTTAAGCTTTATTCATTTTATACACTATCAGGGTTATTCAACAAAAGTTCTTATTGTTTAAAATGGTGCTAATTTTGCCCCAACCAATCAGATGTTAGCTTTCAAATGTTAAATAAGATCTGATTGGTTGGGGCAAAATTAGCACCATTTTAAACGATAAGAACTTTTATTGAATCTCCCTATATGTATTTTAATATGATTAACTGTATTTATTGGATAATGTCACTTTTATATATTGTCACTTTAACTTACCTTTGCACTTATATATGCACTTTATGATGTAACCAATCATCACACGGGTACCACCCCGTTATTTCCCCCTTAAACTTTGTGAGTAGGGATGGACTAGAACTCGAACTCAAGCCCGAACTTTATGAGTTCGAACGGACTTGGACTTCTTGAACTATCCCGGACCCAGATTTCTCAGATTTTCGATGTTTCCAGACTTGTTTTCCGATCGTAAATTTGATAATTATCGAATGTACTGGATAGTGTACTGGTTAAAGGCACTGTCTTTGACATAGGAGACCAGGGTTTGAATCCTGGCTAGGGGCAGCTATACAAATGTTTGGGTTATTATAATACCCTAGTAATATAATAACCATATAATAACCTAGTAATATAATAACCATATAATAACCATATAATTACCATATGATAACCTAGTAATATATTAACCATATAATGTAGTGGCTGGATAATGTACTGGTTAAAGGCATCGCCTTTGACATGGGAGACCAGGGTTTGAATCTTGGCTAGGGGCAGCAATACAAATGTTTGGATTATTATAATACCCTAATTATATAATAACCTAGTATAATAATAACAATCATATAATAACCTAGTAATCTAATAACCATATAATATTATTATATTGCTAGGGTATTAAATGGTTATTATATTACTAGGTTATTATATGGTTAGAATATTGGGTATTATATGGTTATTATATTACTATGTTATTATCTTGTTATTATATTACTAGGGTAGTATATGGTTATTATATTATTAGGGTATTATAATAATCCAAACATTTGTATTGCTGCCCTTAGCCAGGATTTGAACCCTGATCTCCCATGTCAAAGGCGGTGCCTTTAACCGGTACACTATCCAACCCTCGAATGTACTATTCGCTAAGCCTCGGAAGGACCGTTCGCTAACAGGAAGAATCATTCGTTCAATAATCCTTGTATGTACCATTCGCGATCGTTCATTCATTCGTTCGATAATCCTCGAATGTATCATCGAATGTAGCTTGCGCAAAACCCGACAATTGCCCGCCTGGCTTCAGGAAGTGTTTTAAGAAGTTTTGGTGACAGTGACATGTTCCCCAGACTATTTCCCAGGTGCCACAGCCATTTACAGTATGTTACCACTGTTAGTTTAGCTGTAAATCACTTGGACTTTTAGAACTATCACTCTCCCATAGACTTGAATAGGTCCGAATTCAAACTTTCTTTGAAGTTCGAAAGTTCAAAACGAACCGAACTTTATATAGTTCGGCCATTTCTATTTGTGAGATGTTTTGTGGTCTCCAATAAAAGTTGTTACATTTCTTTGCGACCCTCAATTTTGCTTTCTGTCTGAATCTATGATCCACCAAGGGTTGGAGACTGAGGAGTAAGCACCCATACTTGGAGAAGAGTACAAAAGGACTATTATACAAGATTCTAAATTTACAGCCAGTCATGAGAATTATGCAACCCATCCCTATTAAAGAGTTGCATCTCCTAACTCTCTAGGATTGTTTGCATTATTATATACTTGTATTGTTATAATATTGTTATAAGTAGAGGGAGTCTAGTTCCCTGACTGATTTCTCTTTACCTTACAGCTGTTATACTTTAAATTTTCCCTCTACCTTCTGTTCTGTTCCAGACCCCTGCCACTGTCAGTGAGAGTCCCCAATGTAGCAAATGGGAAGACACGCTTCTTTGCAGAGCGTATCTTCCTATTGGAACACACAGGGAAACATAATGTAAGTAAGCACAGCTGTTAGGTAAAGTACCTAGTGCTCAGGTCTTAGAGGTTTAGGTCCTCACCCTGTGTACTATGAAAGAAAAGGAACGAGGTGGAGGCGAGTATAATTGTCCTTTAAAATGAGTTCTTGTCTTCTGTGTCTGAAGAACCCTGATGAAATTTTGGATGCAAATGGAAATAAGTTCCCCTTCCCACTCCTCTCCTTTGTCTTTTCCAGTCCTATTGTCTACAGTATCTTTATAGTCTTCCTTTTGTCTTTCCCCTTCTATTTTACCACCTTCCTATACCGTCTTTTGCTATCCACATTATTTTCCAAGTAAATTTGTATTGAAAGAATATCAGTTCCATCAATCTAAGGCTGAGGTCACAGTGCAAAGTGCCGGAAGCAAACATGTAAACCTGCATTATTGCATGTGATTGTGCGCGTGATTCTTGTATGTTTGCACATGAGATTTTCCCATTTTTCATTATGAAAACGCATGCATTAACTCAACTCAAAAAAAGCATGCACATTGTAAACTACAGGAATATTTACGTTTCCCGTGTTTTCCATTCTAACCAAAATCGCGTGCACAATCAAAATGCGTAAAAAAACGTGCTAGTGTGGCCTAGCCCTAAAAGCTAATTAATAAAGCCGTGACTACAAATATCTAACCTTACCAAAATATATTACCTGTAAGAACTCCCAAAACAATAGATTTCTTTATTAGTGACCACAAAGATTATCAGGGGAAATCCAGTAGATTTCTTTATTAGTGACCACAAAGATTATCAGGGGAAATCCAATAGATTTCTTAATTAGTGATCCAATAGATTTCTTAATTAGTGACCACAAAGTTTATCAGGGGAAATCCAATAGATTTCTTTATTAGTGACCACAAAGATTATCAGGGGAAATCCAATAGATTTCTTTATTAGTGACCACAAAGTTTACAGGGGAAATCCAATAGATTTCTTAATTAGAGATCCAATAGTTTCTTAATTAGTGACCACAAAGTTTATCAGAGAAATCCAATAGATTTCTTTATTAGTGACCACAAGATATCAGGGGAATCCAATAATTTCTTTATTAGTGACCACAAAGTTTATCAGGGGAAATCCATAGATTTCTTTATTAGTGACCACAAAGATTATCAGGGGAAATCCAGTAGATTTCTTTTTATGACCACAAGAATTATCAGGGAAATCCATAGATTTCTTAATTAGTGATCCAATAGATTTCTTATTATGACCACAAGTTTACCAGGGAAATCCAATAGATTTCTTTATTAATGACCACAAAGATTATCAGGGAAATCCAATAGATTTCTTTATTAGTGACCACAAGATTATCAGAGGAATCCAAGAGTTTCTTTTAGTGACCACAAAATTATCAGGGGAAATCCAATAGATTTCTTTATTAGTGACCACAAGATTATCAGGGGAAATCCATAGATTTCTTAATTATGATCATAGATTCTAATAGGACCACAAAGTTTTATCAGGAAATCCAATAGATTTCTTTATTAGTGACCACAAAGATTATCAGGGAAATCCAATAGATTTCTTTATTAGTGACCACAAAGATTATCAGGGAAATCCAATAGATTTCTTAATTAGGATCCAATAGATTTCTAATTAGTGACCACAAAGTTATCAGGGGAAATCCATAGATTTCTTTATTAGTGACCACAAAGATTATCAGGGGAATCAATAGATTTCTTTATTAGTGACCACAAAGTTATCAGGGGAAATCCAATAGATTTCTTTTATTAGGTGACCACAAGATTATCAGGGGAAATCCAATAGATTTCTTTATTAGTGACCACAAAGATTATCAGGGGAATCCAATAGATTTCTTAATTAGTGATCCAATAGATTTCTTAATTAGTGACCACAAAGTTTCCAGGGAAATCCAATAGATTTCTTTATTAGTGACCACAAGATTATCAGGGGAACTCAATAGATTTCTTTATTAGTGACCACAAGATTATCAGGGAAATCCAATAGATTTCTTTATTAGTGACCACAAAGTTTATCAGGGGAAATCCAATAGATTTTCTTTTTATTTGACCACGATTATCAAGGGAAATCCAATAAATTTCTTAATTAGTGACCACAAGAATTATCAGGGAAAATCCAATATAATTCCTTATTAGTGAATTATCAAGAGAAATCCAATAGATTTCTTTATTAGTGACCACAAAGATTATCAGGGGAAATCCAATAGATTTCTTTATTAGTGACCACAAAAATTAGCAGGGGAAATCCAATAGATTTCTTAATTAGGGATCCAATAGATTTCTTAATTAGTGACCACAAAGTTTATCAGGGAAATCCAATAGATTTCTTTATTAGTGACTGACCACAAAGATTATCAGGGGAAATCCAATAGATTTCTTATTAGTGACCACAAAGATTTCAGGGGAAATCCAATAGATTTCTTATTAGGGATCCAATAGATTTCTTAATTAGTGACCACAAAGTTTTATCAGGGGAAATCCAATAGATTTCTTTATGTTACCACAAAGATTATCAGGGGAAATCCAATAGATTTCTTTATTAGTGACCACAAAGATTATCAGGGGAAATCCAATAGATTTCTTAATTAGGGATCCAATGATTTCTTAATTAGTGACCACAAAGTTTATCAGGGGAAATCCAATAGATTTCTTTATTAGTGACCACAAAGATTATCAGGGGAAATCCAGTAGATTTCTTTATTAGTGACCACAAAGATTATCAGGGGAAATCCAATAGATTTCTTAATTAGTGATCCAATAGATTTCTTAATTAGTGACCACAAAGTTTACCGGGAAATCCAGATTTCTTTATTAATGACCACAAAGATTATCAGGGGAAATCCAATAGATTTCTTTATTAGTGACCACAAGATTATCAGGGGAATCCAATAGATGTCTTTATTAGTGACCACAAGATTATCAGGGGAAATCCAATAGATTTCTTTATTAGTGACCACAAGATTATCAGGGAAATCCAATAGATTTCTTTATTAGTGACCACAAAGATTATCAAGGGAAATCCATAGATTTCTTTATTATTGGCCACAAAGATTATCAGGGGAAATCCAATAGATTTCTTTATTAGTGACCACAAAGATTATATGGGGAAATCCAATAGATTTCTTTATTAGTGACCACAAAGATTATCAGGGGAAATCCAATAGATTTCTTTATTAGTGACCACAAAGATTATCAGGGAAATCCAATAGATTTCTTATTAGTGACCACAAGATTATCAGGGGAAATCCAATAGATTTCTTTATTAGTGACCATAAAGATTATCAGGGGAACTCCATAGATTTCTTTATTAGTGACCAAAGATTATCAGGGGAAATCCAATGATTTCTTTATTTAGTGACCACAAAGATTATCAGGGAATCCAATAGATTTCTTTATTAGTGACCACAAGATTATCAGGGGAAATCCAATAGATTTCTTTATTAGTGACACACAAGATTATCAGGGAAATCCAATAGATTTCTTAATTAGTGACCACAAAGATTATCAGGGGAAATCCATAGATTTCTTTATTAGTGACCACAAAGATTATCAGGGGAAATCCAATAGATTCTTTTTTAGTGACCACAAAGATTATCAGGGAAATCCAATAGATTTCTTATTAGTGCCCACAAAGATTATCAGGGAAATCCAAAGATTTCTTTATTAGTGACCACAAAGATTATCAGGGGAAATCCAATAGATTTCTTTATTTTGACCACAAAGATTATCAGGGGAAATCCAATAGATTTCTTTATGTGACCACAAAGATTATCATAAATCCAATAGATTTTCTTATTAGTGACCACAAAGATTCAGGGGAAATCCAATAGATTTCTTTATTAGTGACCACAAAATTAGCAGGGGAATCCAATATTTCTTTTTAGTGAACACAAGATTATCAGGGGAATCCAATAGATTTTCTTTATTATTGACCACAAAGATTATCAGGGGAAATCCAATAGATTCTTTATTAGTGACCACAAAGATTATCAAGGGGAAATCCAATAGATTTCTTTATTATGGCCACAAAGATTATCAGGGGAAATCCAATGATTTCTTTATTTGGGACCACAAAGATTAATGGGGAAATCCATAGATTTCTTTATTAGTGACCACAAAGATTATCAGGGGAAATCCAATAGATTTCTTTATTTGTGACCACAAGTTTTATCAGGGGAAATCCAATAGATTTCTTATTATTGACCACAAAAATTACAGGGAAATCCATAGATTCTTTTATTAGTGAACACAAAGTTATCGGGGAAATCCAATAATTTCTTTATTAGTGACCACGATTATCAAGGAAATCCAATGATTTCTTTATTAGTGACCAAAGATTATCAGGGAAATCCATATAATTTCTTAGTGACCACAAGATTATCAGGGATCCAATAGATTTCTTTATTAGTGACCACAAAGATTATATGGGGAAATCCAATAGCTTTCTTTATTGTGACCACACAGATTATCAGGGGAAATCCAATAGATTTCTTTATTAGTGAACACAAAGATTATCAGGAAATCCAATAGATTTCTTTATTAGTGACACAAAGATTATCAAGGGAAATTCAATAGATTTCTTTATTATTGACCACAGATTATCGGGAAATCCAATAGATTTCTTTATTTTGACCACAAAGATTATCAGGGGAAATCCAATAGATTTCTTTATTAGTGACCACAAGGATTATCAGGGGAAATCCAATAGATTTCTTTATTAGTGACCACAAGATTATCAGGGGAAATCCAATAGATTTCTTTATTGTGACCACAAGATTATCAGGGAAAATCCACATAGATTTCTTTATTAGTGACCCAAAGATTATCAGGGAAATCCAATATAATTCTTTATTAGTGACCACAAAGATTATCAGGGAATCCAATAGATTTCTTTATAGTGACCACAAACATTATGAGGGGAAATCCAATAGATTTCTTTATTAGTGACCACAAAGATTATCAGGGGAAATCCAATAGATTTCTTTGTTTAGTGACCACAAAGATTATCAGGGGAAATCCAATAGATTTCTTTATTAGTGACCACAAAGATTATATGGGGAAATCCATATGATTTCTTTATTAGTGACCACAAAGATTATCAGGGAAATCCAATATTTTCTTTTTATTGGCCACAAAGATTATCAGGGGAAATCCAATAGATTTCTTTATTAGTGACCACAAAATTATCAGGGGAAATCCAATAGATTTCTTTATAAGTGACCACAAAGTTATCAGGGGAAATCCAATAGATTTCTTTATTATTGACCACGATTATCAAGGGAAATCCAATAGATTTCTTTATTAGTGACCACAAAGATTATCAGGGAAATCCAATAATTCCTTATTAGTGACCACAAAGATTATATGGGATCCATAGATTTCTTTATTAGTGACCACAAAGATTATCAGGAAATCCAATAGATTTCTTTATTATTGGCCACAAGATTATCAGGGAAATCCAATAGATTTCTTTATTAGTGACCACAAAAATTATCAGGAAATCCAATAGATTTCTTTATAAGTACCACAAGTTATCAGGGGAAATCCAATAATTTCTTTATTATTGACCAACATTATCAAGGGAAATCCAATAGATTTCTTTATTAGTGACCACAAAGATTATCAGGGAAAATCCAATATAATTCCTTATTAGTGACCACAAAGATTATCAGGGGAAATCAAATAGATTTCTTTATTAGTGACCACAAAGATTATCAGGGGAAATCCAATAGATTTCTTTATTAGTGACCACAAAGATTATCAGGGAAATCCAATAGATTTCTTTATTAGTGAACACAAGATTATCAGGGGAAATCCAATGTTTTTCTTTATTAGTGACCACAAAGATTATCAAGGGAATTCAATAATTTCTTTATTAGTGCCACAAGATTATCAGGGAAATCCAATAGATTTCTTTATTAGTGACCACAAAGATTATCAGGGGAAATCCAATAGATTTCTTTATAGTGACCACAAAGATTATCAGGGAAATCCAATAGATTTCTTATTAGTGACCACAAAGATTATCAGGGAAATCCAATAGATTTCTTTATTAGTGACCACAAAGATTATCAAGAAATCCATAGATTTCTTTATTAGTGACCACAAAGATTATCAGGGGAAATCCAATAGATTTCTTATTAGTGACCACAAGATATCAGGGGAAATCCAATAGATTTCTTATTAGTGACCACAAAGATTATCAGAGAAAATCCAATAGATTTCTTTTTATTAGTGACCACAAAGATTATCAAGGGAAATCCATAGATTTATTATTATTGGCCACAAAGATTATCAGGGGAAATTAATAGATTTCTTTATTAGTGACCACAAAGATTATCAGGGGAAATCCAATAGATTTCTTTATTAGTGACCACAAAGTTTATCAGGGGAAATCCAATAGATTTCTTTATTATTGACCACAGATTATCAAGGAAATCCAATAGATTTCTTTATTAGTGACCACAAAGATTATCAGGGAAAATCCAATTAATTCCTTTTATGACCACAAGATTATCAGGGGAAATCCAATAGATTTCTTTATTAGTGACCACAAGATTATATGGGAAATCCAATAGATTTCTTTATTAGTGACCACAAAGATTATCAGGGGAAATCCAATAGATTTCTTTATTAGTGAACACAAAGATTATCAGGGGAAATCCAATAGATTTCTTTATTAGTGACCACAAAGATTATCAAGGGACATTCAATAGATTTCTTTATTAGTGACCACAAAGATTATGAGGGGAAATCCAATAGATTTCTATATTAGTGACCACAAACA
This sequence comes from Hymenochirus boettgeri, assembly GCA_019447015.1. Classification (NCBI taxonomy): domain Eukaryota; kingdom Metazoa; phylum Chordata; class Amphibia; order Anura; family Pipidae; genus Hymenochirus; species Hymenochirus boettgeri. Next base: position 233,900,991 of record CM033472.1, read on the forward strand.
TTATGAGGAATCCAATAGATTTCTTTATTGTGACCCAAAGATTATCAAGGGAAATCCAATAGATTTCTTTATTAGTGACCACAAAGATTATCAGGGAAATCCAATGATTTCTTTATTAGTGACCACAAAGATTATCAGGAAATCGCTTGTAGGGAGCAGATTTAGAGCACAAGCTTGACACTACTTTTACATAAATAGACACAAGCTCCTGGCTCACTACACATGCTTACTACAACCAAGCACTGCAAACAATTGATCTTCTGCACCCACCCCTATTGATAACTAAAACACTTAAATCATTTTGTGCTAAAGTTATATAACATATCTTCCATGAGATGAGTTAACCAACCACAAAAGCACAATCCCAGAGTTGGTAAATCACGGCCCATAACTGAAGAAAAAAAAAAACCAAGCCTAAATTTTTAGCATTCTTGCCATAAATATTTAGGATGAGATTATTCTTTTTTTTTTTTAGTTTGGTTTGTAGTTTTATTGCTAAATGATAATAATACTTGTTATTAACCAAGATCACATTCTTCTGTACAAGTATAGTATAGTATAGTATTTGAGGTTGAATAAGGACTTATGCCTATCCAGTTCAACCCATCTAGCAATATCCTCTTTTCCTGCCTAACTGTTGATCCAGAGGAAGGCAAAAACCCCCCACCAATTTATGAAGGGGGAAAATTCCTTCCTGACTCCAAGTGGCAATCGGAAATTTCCCTGGATCAACTCTACTTTATGTATCAATACCAGTAACTTGTAACATTCCTTGTTTGTAGAAACTCATCCAGCTTTTTTTGAAAATGACCAATGAAACCTGCCATACAACGTCCACTGGAAGACAGTTCCATAGCTTTACCATTCTCACAGTGAAAAACCCTATCCGAGTTTGAAGCCTAAACTTTTTTCTTCAAGTCTTAAGGGATGTCCACGTCGCCTTGACATGTTCTATTGGTGAACAATGCCCCAGATAGTTTTATTGTATGGCCCGTTAATGTATTTATACACAGTAATCATATCCCCACGCAAGCACCTTTTCTCCAGCGACATAATTGTAACTTTTCCAGTCTCTCTTCATATTTAAGCCCCCCAATCCCCTTATTATTTAGTTGCCCTTCTCTGAACCCTTCCATTTCAAAGATGTCCTTTTTGTACACAGGATTCCAAAATTGCACTGCATATTCCAAATGAGGCCTTACCATGCTTTGTAAAGAGGGAGAATTACTTTCCCTCCTTGAATCCTACCTCGCTTTATACAAGACAATACCATGCTGGCTCTGGCTGTTGCCGCCTGGCACTGCTTGCTACCTTTAAGTTTGTTATCCACCAAAACTCCAAGATCCCTTTCCAACAGGGATTCCACTTAACACAGAGCCATTTATAGATAGTAGCACAAGGATTTTTAAGTCCAAAATGCATCACTTACATTTATCAACATTGAATTTCATCTGCCACTTACAGCCCAATGTGACAATCTATCTAGATCCCCTTGCAACGATTGCACATCCTCTGAAGTTTTTAATTGTCGACAAAGTTTTGTGTCGTCAGCAAAACAGAACCTGCTGACAATACCCACTTCCAAATCATAATAAATAGATTAAATAGAAGGGCCCCAGCACAAACCCTGTGGCACCCCACTTAGCACTTTAGTCCATAATGATGAAGCCCCATTAACAACTACTCTCTGCATCCTATTCATTAACCAATTTCTCTATCCTTTCAATGTGACTCCCAGACCAACAGACCTTAGCTTATACATTAGTCGCCTATGGGGGACTGTATCAAAAGCCTTTGGCAAAATCTAAGTAAACTACATCTACTGCTATTCCAGAGTCTAAATTTCTACTTACTTCCTCATAAAAGCCAAGCAGTTAGTTTGACAAGATCTTTCCTCCTAAATCCACGCAGGTTACTCTTATAATGTCAGTCCTTGAAACATACTCTAAACATGCTCCCTTATTAAACTTTCCAGGATCTTCCCCACCACTGAAGTTAAACTTACAGGCCTTATTACCCAGCTGTGAACGACTACCCTTTTTGAATATTGGAATATCATCAGCCTTTTTCCAATCCAGAGGCACACCAACCGGACTGAGGGAATCAGCAAAATAAGAAACAATTGCCTAGATAAACTGAACTCAGCTCCTTAAGTACCCGAGGATGTATTTTATCGGGTCCAGGATATTATTAATATTAACCTTCTTTAGTTCTTTCTGTCCCATATCCTCGGTTAACCAAAGTTCACTTGAATCTTTTATACCATTATTGCTACTATACTCTATGATATCTGTACTTGATCTTCATAGTGTATATAGAGGAAAAAAAAATTATTCAGGACATTTGCTTTACGCCATCCTCCGTAACTAACTTATCCCCATTAATTAATGGTGCCACATTCTCAGTCCTCATCTTCTTACTATTAATATACTAAAAAAATTTTTAGCTTAGTGATGCTTTGTTCAGCTACCTAACTTCATTTTAATTTTAGTCGCTAGTTTGATTGCTTTCTTACACTCCTTGTTACAGTTTTTATAATCCCTAAAGGCCCTTTCCGTTCCTTCGGCCTTAAAGGTTTTAAATGAGAGGGGGCGGAGCCTGGAGCTTGATGGAGTAACACGCGTCTTGGAGTAGCTCCGGTGCCAGCTAAAATCCGATGCTAATCACAACGGACTGAGCCACAATAAAGTCAACAACTATCACCCAAACAATCACTGATCACCCCCAATGACAAGAACGAAGGGGTCAAAATCGACAGGAGCGGCAAAAAGCTGGAACATTTTGCGTGGAGCGGTGCGGCGGGAGACCAGGCCGAAATGCCGCCTTCCCCTCACAAAAGCACCAAACCGCTGAACCACAGCGAAATGGAGATCCCACGGACACTACCGGGAAGGAACCCACGCTCGCAAAGTCAGCTACAGCTTCTGGGCGCAATTCAGGATTCCCACCGATCCCTGGCAACCAAAATGGAGGAAACACGTGCAGACCATCTCCCTACTCAACAGGACCTACAAAAGATCCGGCATCGAGTGGGAGAGGCCGAGACCAGAATCTCGACGATATAAGGTGAGATAACAGCCCATAACCCGCTACAATAACAAATCTGCAACGAGAGCTGATGGCAACAAGAAGTAAACTAGACGATCTAGAAATAGATCCCGCAGGCAGAATCTGCGATTTCTAGGATTTGCAGAGGGATCGGAGGGACAACTCCCCAGCCCAGTTCCTTGAAGCCTGGATTAAACCAGGTTTGGGAAAGAGGGACTCTCTACCCCAGTTTAACTATCGAGCGAGCCCATCGAATCCCAGCCAAGGCCCCAGTGCCCGAGCGCTGCCAAGACCACTCATAGCAAGGCTCCTTAACGCCAAGATAGAGACTGGATTCTCAAACAAGCACACAGCGACAGACCTAATCCCATGACAACGCAACAATCAAAATCTCCCAGATTACTCCCTGGAACTCCAGCGCAAACAAGCACCATTCCTGGAAGTGAAGAACGCCTGGCGGCACAGGGATTGTATACTCCATGGCATATCCTGCACGCCTCAGGGTGTGGCTGGAGATCGCACCAGGTTCTTTGGAAAACTGCAAGCAGAAGCAAGTGCGTGGCTGGACTCCCGCTGACACACCGAGGGTCCCACTTTACCATATTACCCACAATGATACCACCACCTGACAACCCCCATTGCTGGAAAGGGTACAAGACCAAGGCATAGAACCAACATGCGTAAAACTGTGAGTAACCCTACCCCCATATCAAACCACATCCATCCCCCCCTCTGCACTGGAGATAGCAAGAACCCAAACTGCCACCAAGCACAAAGCGGTTGAAACAACAACCGCATGAAGACCCTGCTAATTAACACTAGCACTGGCAAATAACTATCACTCCTTTCTTTGCCTCAGTATGAACCACAAACAGGCTGACCCGAACTGACACATAAAGCCTGAGCAAACTATGATTTAGGAGCAGGACACTAAACAGAGGCATATTCCCATAATGCGTAAAACTGTATGTTGCCCTACCTCCACAACCTTCACCCATCCCCCAGGAGCTTATTGGATAAAGATGACCCCACTACTAACTCAAATGCAACGACCTAATGATCATACACTCACCAACTAAAATAAGCGCCACCACTATATGGATATGCAGGGCCTTCATACCTGCAAACTCCAATCCCAGAGAGGGGACAATTGCCCTCACTACTGATATGTATGCCACGGAATGAACAAATCACTCACAGGGTTCGCAGAATAAATAGTGTAACTGTGTCATGACATAGAAAATCAAAATGTAATGTCCTCATAAACTATGTGAAATTGATCTTTTGTATAAAAGTGTAAGGCTGTATGCTTGAATCATCATAGTACTGGGCAAACAATTCACCCTACCCATGTGTATACAATATACCCTGTTCCCTTAAGATATACTGAATAATAGATCACAATTTGAATGAGGCAATATATCACACTCCAGATTCAAGTAACAAAACAGTGGAGACTGTCGAGTGGGACAATCGGTTTAAAACAAGGTTCAGGCCTTATCATACCCTCGTTTAGATCCCACTTAATGTTTAAACAAATGCACCACACCCAAATAGCAATATATGAAGAAACAGCAGATAACTGCTCTACCCACCCCAATAGAAACAACGGATATAGATAGTCCACCAACAGATGCGCACTGGAGGCTCCGGCTTGCATCTTGCTGCTATCCCCCGCAGAAACAGCAGTAACTGCACCCCCGGAGAAACCCGGTAACGTTTGTTTAGGTACCCTGGTGAGAACTGACCAGGGACCTTATGGTTTATAGTTTGGTTATGTATTAAATTGTCTAGTTAAGTTAATAAATATTCTTCATTTGTTCTTTCTATAACCCCTTTCTTTCTTCCAATTGATGCAACTGAAATACATATATGTACAACAGGATATTGATGTAACAGATAATCATTGTTATTTATAATTGTAATGAATACAAAGGCCAATCCTTGTTCTAATGGTTTACTCAAGACATCTCAATGCCTACTAAACCTTTGACATTTCTATCCTGGAACGTACGTGGCCTAAACAACCCCAAAAAACGAATAGCAGTAACACTCTAATCCAGAATTCACTGGCAGATGTGGTCTGTTTACAAGAGACACATCTCACTACCAATCCCACCCACTACCTACAAAAACCCTGGGTCAAGTGGGCACACATGCACCCCTCTGTTTACTCAAGAGGAGTATCAATTATGATTCACAAAAACGTACGTTTCGGATACATGAACTCAAAACGACCCAAGGGTCGATATGTGGGCCTACATTAGAGATAGAGAACGATCAATATGTAATTGTTGGGCTATATGATCCCCCCCCAGCCAATCAACAACCTCTCCGCAAATGCTCCCATTCATATTACAATACCCCCAAGCAAAACTCATATGCATGGGGGACTTTAATCAATTATGAACACAGAACTAGACAGAATGATACCCCAACCAACCAAGGGGAACACTCCACTCATAGCATAATAACTGGATTGCAGTGGGTGGATATATGGAGATTGCACAACCCACTACGGCAAAAGTTTCACCTGCTGTTCCTCCACCTTTAAAATGTTATCACGCATTGACTATGTGTTCACGAATAAAGCCCTGAGCATGCAGGTCGTAATATCGCACATCTAGCCAGGGGAATATCAGACACTCCCCTATCAGTCTATCCCTCAGACAAGACGACAGAACCAATTAACCCGTTCCTGTAAAATACACCCCTTTTGGTTAACCCTATTTCCCTCCCCAGACCCAATTTCAGACTTAATAGAACTGTATTTCTCACTAGACCACACCCCAGTATCCCCCCTGACAAATGGGATGCATTCAAAGCATACCTGAGAGGGACACCTAAACAGCAACATCAAATATATCAAAAAACCAAAAAACCCAATTAGAAATTAACATAACTAATCGACTACTAAAGCGGAAAACAGCTATATAGCCAACCCACAAACCAAACTAAACTGAATGGACCACGCACAACTCTATACAATCCACCATAAATGAAAAAGTAAACAAGAAAATGTTCTTTGCCAAAAGAAATATTTTGAACATGGGAACCAATCAGCCAAATTGCTGGCACAACTGGCTCATGGTCCATATGACTCTAACCATTTAGCAATAGAGACCCACTACAGGGAAACAGTCACTACCACCTCAGACATTCTAATACCTTTAACGCAGTACTACCAAAATCTTTATCTCACAACTCACCATGACATCGACACAAATCAAGAACTATTTAATCAAATACCTTCCCCACCCTCACTGCCAATGAAAGTGCCCAGTTAGAACAGGACTTCACAATAACAGAAATAACGACAGCAATAAACGAACTTAACAACAACAAATCACCCGGACCAGATTGCCTGCCAGATGAAATCTATAAAGATTACAGTGGACAACTAGCCCCACAGTTACTTCTATTACTATCACCATAGGAAATCACCAAACTCTTACGCCCTCCATGTATGATGCTCATATCACGCTAATCCCAAAACCGAGAAAAATACACTGGACTGTAGTTCATACAGACCCATCTCATTATTAATGTGGACTACAAAATAATTACCAAAATACTGGCAACAGACTAAAAAATGTAATCACAACACTCATACATTCAGATCAGACCGTTTTTATGCCGGGGAAATCCACCTCTATAAACATAAGGAAAACACAAATACATTGCCAGGTAGACCATGACAATGCAGGCAAACCGATAATATTATCCCTGATGCACAAAAAGCTTTTGATTCGGTAGAGTGGCCCTACCTATGGCAATGTATGTATCAATACGGGATTCGGTCCTAAATTCATCAACTGGACTAAACTCTTATATAAGCCAACCCAAGGCTGCTATCTCACTCAAACAGGATATGTGCCAAATATTTCAAACTAAAAAGAGGAACTAGACAAGCTGCCCACTGTCTCCTTCCTTTTTGCCCTTGCCATGGAACCCTTGGCGATACAATTAAGATCAAACCAAGATATTAAAGGATTTACATTGGGGGCAAAAACCTGCTCCTCAGTAATATATGCAGATGACTTACTCATCTACCTAGCAGACCACACAAATCCCTCATAACTACACACAACACATAATCTCCCACTTTAGCCCGTGTCCCGGCCTCTATATCAATTGGAACAAGTCTCCCTGTTTCCTTTAGACCCCGGTGCCACGCCCCCGCCAGATCCGAAACCTAATCCCAATAGTTGAAAGATTCAAATACCTGGGTATCACGATTACCAAAACGCCGGAGAATTCCTAACATTAATATACACACACTGCTAAACTGGGTAAAGCAAAGTCAAACATGGAACAATTCCAATCAACCTAATATTGGACGGTCAACCTAATTAAGATAATCTACTACCCAAAATTCTTTACACCCTACAACACGCACCCAGCCACAACATACCAAAGACCTTTTTCGCAAATATACAGACTACAATTTTTGTCACTTCTCTGGGGCTCAGTAGAGCAGAATCAAAACTTAAACCTCCAACTACCTAAAACCCAGCTGGCCTATCTTTGCCAAACTTCTATTTATACTACCTAGCAAGTCAACTCAGTATTTCATAGAATGGGTGATCCACCACCCACCTGAGCCACAAGACACAACCACCCTCCACCCATATACGATATGGAGAGTATGCTCCATGCATACCTCCCAACACTACCCATCGTATTCCTGGAAAGCAAAAAAAATACACTACCAATGAGGTACGCACTACCACCGCCAAATGCTAAAATTGGCAAGAAACTCTAATCTAGACATTTGGGCGTACTAGGAGACCATCCCATATGGCACAACAATAGATACCAAAACCTGGCACCATTTAGCGCATCAGAGTTCTGGAAAAAAGAGGGATCAACTATTTCCATCAGATAATACATGATGATACTTTTATCTCATTCAATAACTCACAAAAACAACAGCCCTACCAAATCTTCACTATTCCAAATCTCCAACTAAGATATTGTCATCAGAATTTCAAACGCTGAACATCCAAATAACTCACCACCCCCGATCATTGAACTCCTAAAAAATCGCACAGGAAGACACATAGTGTCAAGACTATATGTGTGCCTGATAGCCGGCGCCGCGCTGACCCCCAGACCACACTGATACAGAAGTGAAAAGTGTACCCAACTTGATGAAGCAGACTGGGAAGAGTGGCACCCTCACACACCCAAGTATCACTATCAGCTAATCACAGAGTGATGCAGCTTTATATTCTACACACTTACTCTTACTCCGTGTGGATGTCCAGAATCTCCGCCATAACTATCATCGACTGCCAAAAATGTCATGGAGCCAAAGCGGACTCTGGCATCTGATATGGACATGGCCCGAGGGTTGCTGGATTCTGGGTAGGGTGGTGAGTGTACTGACACTAAGCATACATATCCCAGTAAACCAGATCCTAGCTTTGTATACTGGGGGTGGGAGTGGATGATGGGTGGTGCGGAGCAACATCTAACACTTCTCCGTAACGCACTGTTCTACAGCCAGACTACCTATTGTATTAAATTGGATGTGCTCAGCGAACCCCCAGTGTAGAGTGTGGAAAACAAGATCACAATGACCTCTCGACCATCAGACTTATATATTTAGATAGAGGAACACTAAATAAATTCAACAAAATATGGGCACCCTGGTATGAATATATTTGGTATAAATATAGCATTATGTATGGAACTAATGATGTAAAAAGGTAAAAATAATTAAAACAAACACTCCAGAGCAAAAGATGTCAATTTATTGTATAATATACTGGTTGATGTTAAACTAATATATATGGCAATGTATGAATATGTGTACAATAATGATATAGCAGAATATGGAAGACTTTCCCTTCCCCCCTCCCCCCTACTTCTATTATCTCCCTCTCTTTTTCTTTATTATGTTAATTGTATAATATAATATTTAACAGAAATTATAATTCAGGACTGAGACTGTATAAAGACATTTGTGAATACCCAGTTTATATGTTCATAAACGTTACCTATACCATATGATACGTGTCCTGTATTTTATAAATAAAATTTGTTTAAAAAAAAAAAAAAGGTTTTTAAATGCCTTTTTCTTCCTTTCCATTTGCCTCTTTTGAAAAAGCTATGAATCGAAACGCGTTGGGTGCTAGACACCCCCTTGTTGCCACCCCACTTTTGTTATCTGTGATACCTTGTGGATAGGAGCTTTTGGATACACAGTCCTTTTGATGTTTGTTCCGTGCACGGACTAATGACTGGAACCTTACCGATGTGACTGATAGTATCGCTCACCTTTCACTGTATTGATTTGACGTTACTGATTGAGTCGGGAGTGGTTTATAAATAGGGGGCTTTTCAGAAGATACTTACCTAAATACCATGTATAGTATAATTGTTGTTGTTATACATTCTGATAATGTTATTGGTTACTTATGTGATCAGTTGTTGATTTTTTAACCATTTTGTAATATATATGTTTTAGCCTTTTGAATCCTCTACATGTCTTAGGGGCATATTTATAAAAGAGCGAAAAGTGGCGAAATGTTTTCGCATTCACTTTTCGCATGGGTTTTCGCCAAAAAGACAGTTAACACTATTATAAAGTAGCGTTAACGAATGGCGAAACCCTTTCCGCGAGCTATCGCTAAACCCTTTTCGGCCTAACTTTCGCATGTAATTTTAGCGAAAAGAACAAAAAGGCATAACGCGATTTAAAGAGCGAAAAGGGGTTTTTGCGTTAAAAAGAGCGAAAGATTGCGCGACCCTGAAGTGGTGAAAAGTCATTGTTTGAGCGAAAAGGCATTCTAATGGTATATTCTTGAAAAAGCGAACGCGCATTAGAAGGGCGAACGCACATTAGAAAGGCGAACGCACGTTAGAAAGGCGAACGCACATTAGAAAGGCGAACGCGCATGCAAAGAAAATTGTTATTCCAATTGAGAAATTCTAAGAAGATTGACTAAATAAGACATGGCTGACTCCTTGGAAATGTGAGAGTGGCCATTTGAACTTGACATCATTTTCTAGTGGGCTTTTCTGGTTTCGAAATTGTTTCACAATGCAGTCTTAGATGCGTTAAGTTTTCCGCTTGCGATACTTTTCGCTCTTTATCGCGCCCGTTCGCCTTTCTCGCCGCGAAGTGTGTTTTTTTTTTTCGCTTTTATAATAAGGCGAAACGAGCCCCAAATGGCGCATTTTCGCTGCGATGTATGGGCTATTTTCGCTGCGATGTGCTGCGCTAATTATTGGGCGAAAAAGACAATCCTTTATAAATATGCCCCTAAGTGTTTGTTTTTCCACATTTGCCTCTTTACATCAGAATTCAGCCACATGGGCACAGATTTATTTTTTACATTTATTTCCTAGGGTATAAATTTAGATAGGAACTCGCTGAAAATCCCCTTGACACAGTCCACTTCTGTTCAGTACATTTACCTGATAATACGTTATCCCAGTTGACATTCTGAAGAGCTGCTTTTAACCTAGGAAATTTTGCTTTCCTGAAATAAATGTCTTTGTTAACCCAGCGCACTTTTCCTTTCGATAACAAAGTCCAAGCCCATTTCATGGTCACTATTCCCTAAGCCTCCAGTTACCTTTATATCTATAATGCACTCCACAATGTTAGATATTACCAGATCCAACGAGCTCCTTTTCTAGTAGGAACCTCAACCACCTTGAGAGAAATTATCCTGCGCACAATTCAGCAACTCATTGCCTTTTTCTGTGATCAGTTCAATCCACCAACATCAATGTCAGGGTAATTGAGTCCCCCATAATAGCACACTCCCCAACTTGCAGCCCTTGCCAACTGCATATGAAGTTGACTCACCTCCTCTCTGCTAGCATTGCGGCTTATAGCAACCACCAACAATGACATTACCCCCTTTCCTGTTGCCTATTCCACCCATATTGCCTCCACTTTACATCTATATCACCAGTTATCTCTCTTTTAATTTGGCTCAATTCTTTTTACATAAACACATACTCCTCCCCCTTTCCTTTTTTTCTGTCCTGCCTTAACAAGGCATATCCTTCTATATTTACAGCCCAGTCGTGGAACTGTTCAACCAGTTTCTGCTACACCTATTACATCATACTTTTCATTCAATGCCATCATTCATCAATCCACCCATTTGTCAGCCAGGCTTCTCGCATTTGCAAACATACATTTTAGATTATGATCCTGTAATTTATTATAAACTTTAATACACCTGCCTCCCTATCCCCTATGCTAGCCCACCCCCCTTCCGCCCACCACTGACCTATCTACACCCGCTTTCCTCCTGGGCTATCTATCCCAGTGAGACTGATAATACCCTCCCCCCCAAACCTAGTTTAAAATCTCCTCCAACCCCTAACCACTTTCTCCCTAAACAGCTCACCGCCATCAGTGAGGTGCAACCCATCCCTACTAAAAGCCTGTAGCCGACAGCAAAGTTGCCCAGTTCTCAATAAACCCAAACCCTCTTCCTTACACACTCTCTTAGCCATGATTAATGCTCCTAAGCTCCCGCTGTCTCCCTGGCTTAGCAACTGGCTGCAGTAGTATTTCTGAAATCACTACCCTTGAGGTCCTTGCTTTTAACTTGGCCCCTAGCTCTCGGAAATCATGTTTAAGGACCTCACCTCCTCCTTAACTTTGTCATTGGCACCAATGTGAACCAGACCGCCGGTCACACCCGGCCCACCCAATATCTGTCTACACGATCCACCACATGCCGAACCCTAGCACCAGGCAGGCAACCACAGTTCAGCATGCAGGGTCTTGGCGGCAGATTAACCCTATACTACCTTCCTTATAATGGAGTCCCCTACCACTACCACCTGCTTGTATTTCTGACCCTTCTTTCCTCCTCCCTTGTATCAGAGAGATGCAGTCCCTGGGTGCTCAAGGGACTAGCCCCTTCCATACATGCTAATTCCGAGGTGTCCTCCTCCACTTCATTACCTAGGCGGCAAATCTGTTGGGATGGACAATCTGGGAAGAAGCCCCCCACTCTTCCGTCCCCCACTTCCCCTAGTAACCCTAACAAACTACCTCCTCCTTCAACCTTTCCTGTCCCTCTTCCACCACCTCTATACTGGCCCCAGCCATGCCTGCTGACCCCCCAGTTCTGCCAATCCCTGCAATGCTGCAAGCTGCCCCCTTAACTCTCCACCCTCAGCTTCAAACAGGCAACACCCACTCCACCTACACCGACTAGGTTCCCTGGAACGTCTGCTCCAGGTTCTATACATGTGGCACAACACATTGCATGTACCGACAAAACTGTCCTTCTAATACACACAAACCAACACCGTGACGCACAACTTTGTAATTGTGCCCTTCTTGTTCAATTCCTTCTTTTTCTATGTCCTTGAAAGGTCCTAAGAGAAGGGACACTCACTAGTTGTTTCACTCACAGGAAACTTCCTTTGTTAGGTCCAAACCACGGCCCAACACTGTGAATCTATTTAACTAATAGGCTCCAACCCCCACACCATTAGTGCAAGAGCCAGAAAGAGAGGGAAAAAAAAAACACTTATAACCCTTTAACACCTGTTTTGTGATTACAACAGGTACAATACTAGAATAAGAAGTCCAAGCGCACCCCTTTTACTGGAAGAAGAAAGATTAGTCTGCTAACTGCACACAGTCCAGCACATAGACCTAACAGTACAAACAATCCTTATTTTCAAACTTTCAACACACCATACAACCATCAAATTGATTAAGTGTCCTTTTTCTATGTCCTTGAGTCAAGGTCCTTAGAGAAAGGGACACTCACTAGTTCGTTTCAATCACAGGAAACTTCCTTTTGTTGGTCCAAACACAGGCCCACCAACTGTAATCCTATTAATAATAGGCCCCAACCCCCACACCAATTAGTGCTAGCCAGAAAGAGAGGGAAAAAAAAAACACTTATTAACCCTTTCACAGCCTGTTTGTGATTACACAGGTACAATACTAGAAATATGAAGCCAGCGCACCCCTTTAACTGGAAGAAAAAGATTAGTCTGTTAACTGCACACAGTCCAGCAAACACACTCCTTAACACAGTACAAACAATCCTTATTTTCAACACTTTCACACCACACACCATACAACCATCAAATGATTAAGTGTCCTTCTTTTCTATGTCCTGAGATCAAGGTCCTTAAGAGAAGGGACACTCACTAGTCGTTCATCACAGGAAACTTCCTTTTGTTAGGTCCAAGTATAGAATTCTTTTGGAGGTTTTAAGGGTCATTCATTTTAATGGAATAAAAGATTATTTTTCATATCATGGAAAAATGCAATACTATATGAAAGAGAGACCTTGCCATTTATTTGAGGGGAAGCAAAGTTCCTATATAATTCTTTACTGCTAAAAGATTTGCATTGAAATCAAACCCTGTTTCCATACTTCATTACATTATTATATCTTGATCGAATTTAAGTTATTTTCATTGTATTGTTTTTTTTGTTATGATAACATTTTGTAATGATATAAAGATTTGAAAACCTACTAAACCTCAAATGGGGAGGCAGAGAATACTTAGTTTAGTAAGAGATTCTAGTCCTGTCTATGAAGGAGCGGGTTCTGGTTCTTAAATTGATCATACCCATAATATTCTAATGTTGTGTGGCATTATGGAATGATTCGAAAACCATTTAATATTTATACAACATAAATCCTGTCTTTAGATTTAAATGAGGAGGATATCCTGGACTCTAGTTATGGTTTAGAAAAATACTATAATACTGTCATAAAGCCCTGTGTGAAACCACCAGGCACTGGTACTTGATCTGCTCTAGTTTCCTGGCTGGCACTGTAAGATGTACGTTACTACTTTCATAAAGAGAGTCTTGCAACTGCCTTACTGCCCCCTCTCCTAGATGTTGAGTTTCAGGCATGTTCATTGTGATTGGCTTAGGAAGAAGCGAGAAATTATCAATCAGTTCTTTTTATCTCCAGTGATAATGGGAGGGGGAGTAATATGGAAGTAAAAGTGGGATTTCAAACAATAACCTTATTATTGATGAGGCCAGCCAATCAACCGGATGCGGCTGCCAGTAGTGTAAACGGTGAAGGAGAGAGGTAAGGTAAGTAAATCGGGGGACTTGCTTACTATAAGTAATGCTGCTTGGGGGGGGGGACCAGAACGTCCCTCCCTAATACGACCCTATCTTCAGAACCTATTTCGACAGTTTTTAAAGCTGAATCTACGGAGACCGTCAGTGCAAGGGGGGAATTACGATCATTTTTCGATGGAAACCATCAACCCTAGGCTAGCTTTAAATCAGAGCTGGATTTTTTAAAGATCAACCCATTTTCCTACCCAAGAAACCCCAAGAAACTGCCCCATGCAGCACATTGTACTTTTCTCAATAGTATTCTAATCCATGCTACTAAGATAGAATATAAACAATTATCTTGAAACTCGATCTTACTTTATTTTGCATATTTAGTTCATCTCTAGATGGTGCTACTTCCTTAATTTTCTTTTTTTTTTTTAGAATTGCCTTTCAGAATAAGGGCTGACATTGAGTTATAGAAAAACAGGCTGTCCTCAAAATGTGGCAGACATTGTTTATGGTACCAGAGAGGTTTGGTACAAACAGCAAGATTCTTTTTTGTATTATTAGGACGTCCAAGTAACCCTTGAATGATAACCACCCATAAAGCTTTCAAAATCTCTCTGCTGGGCAAGGTGGCTTTTTTTAAAATGGATTTTCCCCTCGAAGTTTCAGAAATTTTGATCATCAAACACAGAACAATTCTTATTCTAGTCGTTTCCTTCTGCACTTTTTATAATGAGGTGTTGAAGCTGGAAGCTAATACCTTTATTTCCTACCTGAAAAGTGTACATATGCAAGTTTATGTAAAACACCAGGAACTTTGCAGAATATAATATATATAATACACGTATTACCTGAGTATAACCGCCCCAAGTATAACCGAGGTAACTATTTTACCAGAAAAACTACTAAAGTGTGACCCGAGTATAAACCGAGGGTAGAAAATTATCACCACTTACTGCCTTTTGATTCGGTGTGTTTTGATGCTTTAGTTGCCTTTAAATGACCAACAAAATTCCTTACAGTAGTCTTGTACAGTTATAGACAAATCCAGTTGGTTATTACTATATGGGACTACATTATGGGTGACGGCTGTCATTTAAGGGCAAACTAAAGCCTCAAAACAATACAGAAGCAGAAGACAACAATAGATACCACCCTCCTTTCTGATTCTGTATTGTTTTGAGCTTTAGTTGACCTTTTAAATGGACAGAGGTTTCCCATAACGCATATCCAATACGGTAATTTGGCTATTGCTGTATGAGAATTCTGCTGTCCCTTTAAAAGACAACTAAAACCTCATTCTTGCACTCCAGATGTTGGGAAACTACAACTCCCAGCATGCTTTCGTAGCTGGGAGTATTTCCAAACATCTGTACCCTCCACCCAGTTCGTGGGTCCCTCTGTGGAATCCTTCAACTACCGGTAACTGCAAATTCAGTAACTTACTTATAAATCCGGCAGCCACTTCCTTGCTGCCTGTACTGATGCGCTGGCTGACGTCACTACTACTCGTCGCCAGGGGATCAGCCGTGCGACAGTACAGCAGAGAGGAGCGAGCTGCCGGATTTCTAAAGTAAGTTACTGACTCAAGTATAAACTGAGGTCGAGTTTTCAGCTGATTTTACATCCTGAAACCTCGGTTTAATACTGAATTATATACGTTATCCAATCTCGTATCTCCCCCCGCGCCTCCCTCTTGATTCCACGCGCACGATGCTACTGTTCATAACAAATAGTAGACCAATTTTATTCAACGCACAAACATCAATTTTTGACTTGATAAAGGGACCTTTGGAAGGACCAAAACGTGCCTCACTTGATGTATTAATAAACACTTCAATTTACCAGAGTCCCAATTCCCAAGAGTGCACGTGATCATTTATCAGCTGTTGATATATATACATGATACTTATACAATATATGCTATATATATATATATATATATATATATATATATATATCGCTCTCTACTGCTAAATCTAAAAGTATTTTTTATTTGGCAGTTTTTAAAGGACAACTATACTGAAAAATCCCTTTTGCAATAAAGCCTGTACCTTTCTACTGTCATGCAGTGGGAGGTTGGACTATTCCTTCCTTTTGATGTTCAGTCAAGCAGAGCACCAGATGGTAACGTTCTCTCTTGAAATGTTACTTTTTAATATTCCACCCCAAAATACATTGAAGTCCTCTGGAAAACATGAAAATATATAGTTTACACAATATTATATTTGTAAGAAGCTTACCTTAACGTTCCCTGGCCAGGGCTATGAATTCTGCCATGAATATAGTTTGATTTTCCAAGTATTTGTTGGAATAATATACTCTGTGCAGTGATAAACTTTGTTATCTTCAATTGGCTTTTTGGTGTGGTTGCAGAGTTGTGTCCACTGGCAATAATTTAGCATGTTGGTTGGGGACTCAGGGAGAGGGTTAAAGCTGGGTACACACACATACTAGAATTGCCACAATACATGCTGGAATTTCCCTGAATTTTGTCAGTACATGCAGGGGCACCCTACAATGAAGCAAACCGGAATATGTGGCGCCCCCCTGTGGTCACCTAAAAGCTGGCAGGAAAAATCCTACCTTCCTGCAAAACTGCAATACAACATGGGAGTTCAGTACACAAGGAGAAGAGAGGGGGTTGTGTGCTCACTTTACAGTTCCTTGCACCGGGAATGGAGCGAATGGACAATAATTGTAGTTTGTACTAGTATAGAAAAACATTGTACAGGGGACAGAATTCCACTCAACACTATCTCCACACTCGCAGTGGTGGGACTCAACACACCTTTTCCTCATGGTTGGCGCTGAACACATGGTGCAGACAGAAACTGTCAGGGGTGGCTTAAATCCCATTTTATGGGCTCCCGGACCCTGGGTTATAGTGTGAGTAGATATGATGGATGTAGTCCAGGAGAAATTTGTTTAGTTATGCTTCTGTATGCATGGTGTGTGTTGGTGTTGAATCTGTATCTATGCATGTTTGCACTGTCATAAGCGGTTTATCTTACGCATTCATATGTATCTGTATGCAATGTTGCCTTCAGTATTCGTGTGGTGCCTCTGCATGCGTGTGTGCCCATTCTGTATGAGCGTGTGACATTCTGTATGCGTGTGCACTTCTGTAATGCGTGTATGCCATTCTGTAACATGTGGGCATCTCAGGGAGATTCAATAAAAGTTCTATCGTTAAAAAATGGTGCTAATTTTTTGCCCACAACCAGATCAGATTTAGTACAATTGAAAGCTAAACATACTGATTGGTTGGTTGTGCACAAATAAGCATAATTCTAACATAAGAACTTGTTATTGAATAACCTGATAATAAATTACAGTCTGTATTGTGGTATATTTCCAGATCTCCAGCCCTCATACAAGGCCACACCCACTTCCCAATAAAGCCACCCACCACTTTGCGCTTTGCTCTACACCCCCATCTGCCTATAGGTGCATTCAAAAGTTATTTCAGTGGCCAAAAACACTAGGAAACACCACCTGGTAATATTTGAACAACGGCATTCCACATTCACCTGGTTGACTCCCCTGTGATCCTTTGCTTAAAGGAAAACCATCCTCTTTTCTTTGGCTTACCAGGATAAACTGGTAGATCTACATGCCCAACGGGTGGTGGCCAGATGGAGTTGGCACCTGCAGCTAGAGGATCATATTAGCAAAACTTTTAGAGTGGGGACCCTAGTGATTGTATGTTATGTGTAGAGAGAAAGGGAGAGGAGAGGGGTTAGAATATAAGAGCTTTGTCCATCAACTTCACATACGAACACACACTTAGCCAATAATTTGCAAATTCCATTGTCCATTATGGGATTCAGAGTAAATTATCTAGTCACAAGAAAGATATGGGAAGCACAGCTAATTCAGGTGGAAGTTCCATATTATTTATGGTAACAAACTAATACACGTTTCGGGACGCCCTGTCCCTTTCTCAAGTATATGTTGTATTGATTTTCAACTCTGGTTATACTTGAGGAAGAGGTGGACACGGTCCATCCCGAACTTTGTATGTGTTGTTACACTAAATAGTTGTGAATTCTCCTGATTATGTGTGCTTCCCCATATCTTCTTGTCTAGAGAACTTTCTGTCCCGTGGAGTGGAGGGCTGGGTGACTGCAATCTACTGGTCTGGCATACAGCACAACACCGTGTGCTGGAGGTTCCTTGGAATAGTATTGTTATCAGTAAATATACCAGTGTGGACCAGGTTGTCCAGGGATGTTAGTCGATCAGCACTAGGGGTCATGAAGAGGATAACTGGAGAAGAAACACTGGGTAAATATGAAACTGGGAAATGTGGACACTGGTGAATAAAACTGGGTATGTGACACTTGTGAATAATTGGGAATGTGGAGACTGGTGAATAACTGGGAATGTGACCTGGTAAAAAAACTGGGAATGTTGACCTGGTGGATAACTTGGAATGTTAGACACTGGTGAATTAATAACTGGGAAGGGGGGTAACTGGTGAATAACTGGGAAATGTGACAGTCTGGTGAATAACTGGGAATATATAACGGTGGAAAATTGGGTAATGACACCGGGAAAATACCTGGGAATGTAATGCGGGTGAATAACTTGGAATGTGAACTCTGGTGGAATACTGAATGTGACACTGGGACATAACCTGGGAAATGTGATATGGTTGAATAAGTGTGAAATGTGGACACTGGTGGAGGTAAACTGGAGAAATAACGCTGCTGGATAACTGGGAATGTGACAACTGTGAATAGCGGAATGTGACCTGTGAATAAAAAAAAATTGAATGTGACAACTGGTTAAATAACTGAGAATGTGACATGGTGAATAACGGATGTGACACTGGTGTAATAACTGGATAAGTGGTGGATTACTGCTGTTAAGACTGGTATAAAACGTGTGCAACACCTGATACACTGGTGAATATACTGGGAATAACACGAGTGAAGCTGAATGTGATATCTGGATGGAATATCGGAATAAATGAGAATGGGAACGCTGGGTAATTAGGGAATGTGACATTGGTTGACAAAGTGGGTATGTGCGCTGGTGAATAGGGAATGTGATTGGGAAAACTGGAATGTGAAGCTGGTGAATAACTGGGGAATGTGAAGTCGTGGATTCCTGAGAATTGATACTGGCGAATACTCGGAATGTGAACAATGACTACTGGGAATGAGGAGCTGGTGCAATAACTAGGAAGGTGACACATTGTCGAAATAACGTGGAAGTAAGTTGGTGAAAGCTGGTAATGGCACTGGGTAAAAGGAATGGCACTGGTGAATAACTGGGAATGTTGACATGGTGAATAAGGGAAGTGGATACTGTGAATAATTGAAATCGAATCGGGTGAATACTGGAAAATAAACGGGCATACTGGTTAACATGGTAATAACGTTGAATGTGACACTGGTGAAAACGGTGAATATGCACCTGGTAAATAACTGTGAATGTGACACTGCTGTATAATAATGGGAATGTAACGCTGGTGGGATAACTGGGAATGTGACCACTGGTGAGATAACTCTATGTGACCAGGGTAAATAATGGGGAATGGTGACCACTGGTCAATAACTTGGAAGTGGACACTGGGTGAATACTGGGGGAATGTAACACCTGGTGGATAACTGGGATGTGACACTGGTTTGAATAAACTGGGGACTATGACAATGGTTAAAAACTGGGAATGGTGACACGAGTGAAAACGGGAAGTGATACTGTGAATAACTGGGAATGTGACACTGATGTGAATAACTGGGAATGTGATATGGTGAAAACTGGGAATGCAACACCAGTGAATTAACTGGGCGAGTGATACTGGTGAAAACTGGGAATGTGATACTGGTGAATAACTGGCAATGTGGATACTGGTGAATAATGAGGAATGTGGAAGCTGTGTGAATACTTTGACAGAATGTGACATGGGGATTGACTGGATGCTACTGTTGAAAAACCTGGGAAGTGAAACACCAAGTGAATAACTGGGATGCTGTGATACTGGATGTATACTGGGATAATGGATGTGATGTGAATAACTCGGTAATGTGAACTGGAATGAATACTGGGCACTGAATATAATATAAGACCAGTATATATCAGTATACATAACTGTTCTGGTGATCCAGGGATATTTTCCGATTGCTGGTTGTGAGTTACGTGGAATTCCCCCCATTTTTAGCCTGTTTTTTTGCCCTTCTTCTAGATCCAACTGTTAGGTTAGGGTTAAAGAGGAGGGTAAAAAGGTTTGGACTAGATGACCGTATGTCTTTATTTAACATCGAATTATATATAAATGTATATAAAAAAGGATTAGAGTCCATGCCCCATTTTAGCATAATTGTAATGATGTTGGGAACCTGGGGTGGTCAGATTTGTGAGATTACAATATATTATAAATTAGAAAAAACACCTGTTGGAGGAGAATGTTATATCCAGTTTCCGTGATACATTGGGACACTAAACAGATTTAGTAGCTTTGGTTGATTAGTACATGAAATCTGTATCTATATGTCACCAAGGGGAGGTTGAGAACATTTTCCCCACCTCCTGTAAATAATAAAATGCCTGGGGAACACTGCACCAATTACCTTAATGGCCTCCACTCAGCTCATTCTCCAGCTGTCTTCTTGGCTCCACATGCGCGCCATAAAAGATAGGTGCGTGGTCGGGACAGAGATTGGGATTTGCTGACACACAAAGCTGTAATCAAAGAGTTACAACTTTCAACCCATTTTCCGACCAAGCAAAGTGCACAGTTTACAGTGAAATTGCAGGCTGCTGGAATAATGGCAATAAAGGTGATACTGTGGTCTCTAAGATTCTTCCACACTACTGTAGGTAAGAATTATATTACAAACCTTCCATCACACCTTCAAAATAAAAACTAAATCACATCTCTAGATAAAATTTTGAGATAGTTATTTCTGGAAAGTCCAGCAATATACTTCCTCGTTGACTCTCTCCTGTTTTAGCCATGTGACTCAGCTTGTAGTCACTGTGACCAGCCCTGTCTGCATTAATAGGCTTCCCTTCCAACGGTGTGAATTTTTTCCTCAGGTACTTCGTGTTTCCCTCAGCAAATTCTAACTGAGGCATGCTTCTCCTCGGGGGTTGAAAGGCGCCGGCAGAGGTAGGTGATGCACTCTAACCCTACGGAAGCAGGAAGTTTGAACATTAACGCCCAATGTTAATTCTCACAGGGTGATGATACCAGAGATGTGATTGTTGGCTAAACAGTGTAAAAGGAATACTGCAGGCTTTTATTTAACCCTATAATTGTTTTGAGACCACAGTTGCCCTTAACTTTACGTTCCCTTATGGCTAGGCCACACTATGTGCCCTATCAGTTGTTGTGATGAAAGCATGTGAGAAAATGCTCGTCATGCATTGAAATATTGTAGGCCACATCAGTTGGACTGTGCTCTATCCATTACCCTTTTTCTGCAGAGTCACATGCGCTAATACTAAAAAAGTTGGGAAATCTAATTGGTGATCATAGACGCTTAAGATCCCGGTTCGTTACAATATGGAGGTATCCCAAATCATACTCTGGATCAACATATGGCGATCTTGCCGACAATATGCAAAAGATTGTTCTGTAATCACCAGTTGAAAAGTGTGGGGGGGTTGATGGTCAATCCAATCGTACCTTACTATTCACACCATGAATCAAACTTACTGATCTGCCTTTTTCTTCTCCTCTCATCCCACTAACTAAAATGCTCATGCATGCCCTTATACGATCTCCCGTATTGACCACTAGCAACCTCTGCTACTTGATCTGTTATCTTCTCTTCTCCAGTCTATTTTAACTCGCAGTTAGGGATCATCTCAACTCTCCTCCAAGGAGAACCCACAACCCCGATATTGCAGTCCATAGGGTGGCTTCCCATCAAACAAAAGAATACGTATTCAATACCCTTACCCTTCTTTTACCTTTAATTCCCTTCACTCTACTTGCACCTCCCTACTTACCTTCTCTTCTTGGTCCCTTATGTTCCTGACCATGCTCTCTGTTCCTTACAAGGAATTTCTCCACAAACCCCCAATGATACTGCTTTCTCCTCCATCTTAAACCATTCACCCTTTCTGCCCCTACCTTTGGAACTCTCTCCCTCTTTTTGCTTTGCCTGGTGACACCCATTAATACTTTGAAATCTAGACGTTACCTAATCCTACTTTTCTTAGGTTCGATGGGTGGGGGGGGGTCAGCACAACAAAGTTGATAGCCACCTCGAGCACTTTTGTACCCCCCCTTGTATCTTTATCGTGTCCCACCCACTTAGATTGTAAGCTCTTTGGGGCAGGGACTCATTCCTATGTGTCAAAGCCATGCTGTACTCAATTTAGCCATAAATATATATATATATATCTATATTATTATATATTCTATATATGATATTTCTTAACCCATGTATATGAATTTTATTTAATTGTTATTTATCCTGTATAATTGCTTTGCACTATCATCTTGTTTGTTATACTCTTTATTTTGATAATGTACAGGGCTGCATATTCAAGTGACTACATAAGAGATAATTGACTTACCTACAGTTGTAATATATAGTTTATAATTACCCCCCACTGTAAATTATAAGGATATTAAAACACCGGGAGGAGTTCGTGTGACCTAAAAAGCCACGTACAGGGCACGAACTTCAAGGTGACTTGTAATATCGCCTTGTGAAATTTGCATCGCTGGTTGCATTATTTATGGGGGGTTTTTGCCTTCCTCTGGATCAACAGTTAGGCAGGAAATGAGGATATTGCTAGATGGGTTGAACTGGATAGGCATAAGTCTTTATTCAACCTCAAATACTATACTATACTATACTTGTACAGAAGAATGTGATCTTGGTTAATAACAAGTATTATTATCATTTAGCAATAAAACTACAAACCAAACTAAAAAAAAAAAAAGAATAATCTCATCCTAAATATTTATGGCAAGAATGCTGAAAAATTTAGGCTTGGTTTTTTTTTTTCTTCAGTTATGGGCCGTGATTTACCACCTCTGGGATTGTGCTTTTGTGGTTGGTTAACTCATCTCATGGAAGATATGTTAATATAACTTTAGCACAAAATGATTTAAGTGTTTTAAGTTATCAATAGGGGTGGGTGCAGAAGATCAATTGTTTGCAGTGCTTGGTTGTATGTAAGCATGTGTAGTGAGCAAGGAGCCTTGTTTGTCTATTTATGTAAAAGTAGTGTCAAGCTTGCTGCTCTAAATCTGCTTCCCTACAAGCGATTTCCCCTGATAATCTTTGTGGTCACTAATAAAGAAATCTATTGGATTTCCCCTGATAATCTTTGTGGTCACTAATAAAGAAATCTATTGGATTTCCCTTGATAATCTTTGTGGTCACTAATAAAGAAATCTATTGGATTTCCCCTCATAATCTTTGTGGTCACTAATAAGTTTCCATAACTAGAAACCACAAATTACCACGTCACAAACGGTTTGGGGGAATGCCCCCTTCTTCAGGGGACTATCCCTCAAGCCTCCAGTTACCTTTATATCTATAATACGCACCAAAATTAGATATTACCAGATCCAAAAGAGCTCCTTTTCTAGTGGAACTTCAACCACCTGTGAGAAAATTTCCTGCAGCACATTCAGACTCATAGCTCTTTTCAGTGTTGGCAGTTCATTCCACAAATCAATGTCAGGGTAATTAATATCCCCATAATAAGCACACTCCCCAATTTTGCAGCCCTTGCCACTGCAAATGAAGCTCACTCACTTCCTCCCTTCTAGCATTTGGCAGCTATAGAAGACCAACAACAACAATGACATTACACCCCCTTTCCTGTTGCCTATTCCACCCATATTGCCTCCACTTTAGCATCCATATCACCAGTTCTCTCTTCTTTTAAATTGGCTTCAATTCAATTCTTTTTAAACATAAACACATACTCCTCCCCCTTTCCTTTTTTTCTCTGTCATACCTAACAAGACGTATCCTTCTAAATTTACAGCCCAGTCGTGAGAACTGTTCAACCAAGTTTCTGCTATTATACCATTTACCTATACTTTTCATTCAATGCCAATATCTCCAATTAGCCAGGCTTATCGCATTTGCAAACATACATTTTAGATTATGATCCTGTAATTTATTCTTACACTTTAATACGCATGCCTCCCTACCCCCTATGCTATCCCCACCCCCCTTTCCACCCACCACTGGCCTATCTATACCTCCTTTCCTCCTGGGCTATCTATCCCAGTGAGACTGATAATACCCCACCAACATAGTTGAAAATCTCCTCCAACCCTCTAACCATCTTCTCTCCCAAACAGCTGCAACTCCATCAGGAGTTACAAACCCCTCCCTACTAAAAAAGCCTGTAGCCGACAAAAAGTGCCCAGTTTCTATATAAAACCCAAACCCTTCTCCTTACACCACCCTCTTAGCCACATTAATATTCCTAAGATCCCGCTGTCTCCCTAACGTAGCAAGTGGTGCTGTAGTATTTCTGAAAACACTACCCTGGAGGGTCCTTGCTTTTAACTTGGCCCCTAGCTCTCGGAACAATTAAGGAGTGTCTCTCCCCTAACTTTGTTATTGGCACCAACATGGACCTGGCCTCACCCAATAGTCTGGTCTACACAATCCACCACATAGCGAACCCTAGCACCAGGCAGGCAACACACAGTTCGGCATGTAGGGTCTTGGTGGCAGATAACCCTATCTACCTTCCTTATAATAGAGTCATCTACCACTACCACCTCCTAGCCATTTCCTGATCCTATGTTCATCCTCCCTTGAATAGAGATGGCAGTCCCCGGTGCTCAAGGGATTAGCCTGCTTTAACATGCTAATTCCGCAGCAGTCCTCCTCCACTTCCATCCACTTCTATACTGGCCCCTGCCAGTGCCTGCTGTCCCCCCAGAATTGCCAATCCTGCAATGCTGCAAGCAGCCCCCACCTCAGCTTCCAAACGGGCAAACCCACTCACACCTGACAACAGCCATAGATCCCCTGGAACATCTGTGCAGGTTCCTATACATGTGCAAGAAAGATATGGGGGAGAGCACCCTAATCAGGTGAATTCACAACTATTTATTGTAACAACACATACAACATTTCGGGACGCCCTGTCCCTTTCTCAAGTATAACCAGAGTGATCAATACAACCAACATTTAAACCCTCAGACTCCACCTACAAAATCATGTAATACATGAGTGACAACAAACTATCCACTTGTCTGGCATACAGCCAACACGGGGTGCTGGAGTGTTCCTTGGATGTATTGCGATTCCTATACATGTTGCAGGATGCACATTGCATGTACTGACAAAACTGTCCCTTCTAATACACAAAACCAGCAAGTGGACACGCCAACCTTGTTTAATTGCATTTCTTGTTTTAATTTCCTTCTTTTTCTATGTCCTTAAAAGCAAGGCCATTTAGAAAAAAGGACACATTCCACTCTAGTTCGTTTCCACTCACAGGAAACTTCTTTTTGGTAGGTCCAAACCACAGATCCAACCAATGTGAATCCTATTTAATATTGGCTCCAGCCACCACACCAATCAGTGCAAGAGCCATGAAGAGAGGGAAAAAAACAAAACACTTATTAACTCTTTCCACAGCCGTTTATGATTCCAACAGGTGCAATACTAGAATATAGAAGACATGTGCACCCCTTTAATTGGAAGAAAGATTAATCTGCTTACTGCCCACACAGTCCTGCACATACAGCCTAAACAGCACACTATCAGCACAAACAATCCTTATTTTCAAAATTATTTTCCAACTTCAACACAAAATACAACCATCAAATGATCAAATGATTAAATGTCTTCTTTTTCTATGTCCTTAAGAGCAGGTCCTTTAGAACAAGGGACACCTTCCACTCTAGTTCCTTTCCACTCACAGGAAACTTCTTTTTGTTAATCAAAAACAACAGTCCAACCAATGTGAATCCTATTTAACTAATTAACAGCCCCCACACCAATTAGTGCAAGAGCCGGAAGAGGGAAAAAAACAACAGTTATTAGAATATAGAAAGCCCAGTGCACCCCTTTAATTGGAAGAAAGAAGATTAATCTGTACTTCCCACACAGTCCTGCACACACAGTCCTTAAAGGACAATTATACTTACATTTTCCCGATCCACTCCTGAAAAGTACCCAGGGTGAGGACATACAATGCTAAGTCCTCACTCTGAGTACTTTACAAAAGTCCTGAGAACTTACTTGTATCTCCCTCGTCGCTCAGGTCAGATCCTCCCCACTGGCACTGTCAGTGACAGTCCAGAGGCAGCCAAGGAAGACACGCCTCCTTGCAGAGCACGTCTTCCCCATTGGCTGCTCGCGACCTGTCCACTCAAAGTGCCAATGGGAGGATCGGACCGAGCGCGGAGATTACAAGTACTTCAGGACTTTTGTAAAGTACCCAGAGGTGAGATGTTTAAACTTAGCATTTTAGGTCCTCACCCTGGGACTTTGCAGGAGTGGGGGGAAAGGAACGAGGCGGAGGTGAGTATAATTGTCCTTTAACATAGACACTATCAGCACAAAACAATCCTTATTTTCAAACTATTTTCAAATGTTCACACAACCATACAACCATCAAATGATTAAATGTCCTTCTTTTTTCTTTGTCCTTTAGAGCAAGGTCCTTTAGAACAAGGGACAGTTCCACTCTAGTGTTTCACTTACAGGAAACTTCTTTTTGTTAGGCCAACCAATATTTGTTAGCTCTTGCACAATATGTTACTGTGCAACTCTTACGCATTATAAAAGTCTACACTTGTAACTTAATTAAAAACCACATAATCTGGCAGGTCCAGAGAAAATGCGAGAAAGGAAAGATCCCAATAGTAAAGTCCTGCATCAGTTTGCAGGTCGGGTTTGGGTAACGCTCATTGAGTTTGAATTGGTTGCGGGTTCGGGTTTGACCTCTGCATTTAGGGCTCGTTCACACTAGAAACTGACCAGTAACGCACAGCATGTGTTTCTGTCCGTT
This sequence comes from Hymenochirus boettgeri, assembly GCA_019447015.1. Classification (NCBI taxonomy): domain Eukaryota; kingdom Metazoa; phylum Chordata; class Amphibia; order Anura; family Pipidae; genus Hymenochirus; species Hymenochirus boettgeri. The sequence continues at coordinate 233,928,049 of CM033472.1, forward strand.
TGTATCCATTTTTTTCTTACATTTGTATCATTTTTTACCAATGTATTCCATAGATTTCTATAGAAAATGCATAAAATAACGGACAGTAATGCTGCATGCAGTGCATTTTTTAAACGGACTGTAACGAACGGATTATAACGCAACAGGTGAACGATATATGAATCCTATGGGCTTTTACTGTCTGTCCATTTTTTTTTAATGCGCCTGCGTTTGAAAACGGATACAAACTGATGTAGTGTGAACGAGCCCTTACATTGCATTCTATCTTCTTACCTTCAGGTTTTCCTGAGAATATGATTGCCATCTATTGGACTGTTTGAGAAACATCGTCTCAGGCTTTTGCTTGTAATTTTTAGTCCTTTCTTGTTTATGAAGGTTAAAACATTATATAAAGGGTAGGATGTTTTGTATCTATTTTAATAACTTTGAATTTTTGATATTTTACAAAGATAATTGCTTTATTACACTACTTGTTTTGTGAGTAGCTTTAAGCTTTATTCATTTTATACACTATCAGGGTTATTCAACAAAAGTTCTATTGTTTAAAATGGTGCTAATTTTTGCCCCAACCAATCAGATGTTAGCTTTCAAATGTTAAATAAGATCTGATTGGTTGGGGCAAAATTAGCACCATTTTAAACGATAGAACTTTATTGATCTCCCTATATGTATTTTATATGATTAACTGTATTTATTGGAAATGTCACTTTTTATATATTGTGCACTTTAAACTTACCTTTGACTTATATATGCACTTTATGATGTAACAATCATCCACAACGGGTACCACCCCGTTATTTCCCCTTAAACTTTGTGAGTATGGATGGACTAGAACACTCGAACTCAAGCCCGAACTTTATGAGTTCGAACGGACTTGGACTTCTTGAACTATCCCGGACCCAGATTTCTCAGATTTTCGATGTTTCCAGACTTGTTTTCCGATCGTAAATTTGATATTATCGAATGTACTGGATAGTGTACTGGTTAAGGCACTGTCTTTGACATAGGAGACCAGGGTTGAATCCTGGCTAGGGGCAGTATACAAATGTTTGGGTTATTATAATACCCTAGTAATATAATAACCATATAATAACCTAGAATATAATAAAACCATATAATAAACCATATAATTACCATATGATAACCTAGTAATTATAACCATATAATGTAGTGGCTGGATAATGTACTGGTTAAAGGCATCGCCTTTGACATGGGAGACCAGGGTTTGAATCCTGGCTAGGGGCAGCTATACAAATGTTGGATTATTATAATACCCTATATATAATAACCTATAATAATAACAATCATATAATAAACCTAGATATCATAACCATATAATATATTATATTGCTAGGGTATAAATGGTTTTATATTACTAGGTTATTATTGGTTAGAATATTGGTATTTATGTTATTATATTACTATGTTATTATCTTGTATTATATTACTAGGGTAGATATGTTTTATATTATTAGGGTATAATAATCAAACAAACATTTGTATTGCTGCCCTTAGCCGGAGTTTGAACCCTGATCTCCCATGTCAAAGCGGTGCCTTTAACCGGTACAACTATCCAACCCTCGAATGTAATTCGCTAAGCCTCGGAAGGACCGTTCGCTAACAGGAAGAATCATTCGTTCAATAATCCTGTATGTACCATTCGCGATCGTTCATTCATTCGTTCGATAATCCTCGAATGTATCATCGAATGTAGCTTGCGCAAAACCCGACAATTGCCCGCCTGGCTTCAGGAAGTGTTTTAAGAAGTTTTGGTGACAGTGACATGTTCCCCAGACTATTTCCCAGGTGCCACAGCCATTTACAGTATGTTACACACTGTTAGTTTAGCTGTAAATCACTTGGACTTTTAGAACTATCACTCTCCCATAGACTTGAAAGGTCCGAATTCAAATTCTTTGAAGTTCGAAAGTTCAAAACGAACCAAACTTATATAGTTCGGCCATTTCTATTGTGAGATGTTTTGTGGTCTCCAATAAAAGTGTTACATTTCTTTGCGACCCTCAATTTTGCTTTCTGTCTGAATCTAGTCACACAAGGGTGGAGACTGAGGAGTAAAGCACCCATACTTGGAGAAGAGTACAAAAGGACTATTATACAAGATTCTAAATTTACAGCCAGTCATGAGAATATGCAACCCATCCCTATAAGAGTTGCATCTCCTAACTCTCTAGGATTGTTTGCATTATATATATACTTGTATTGTTATAATATTGTTATAAGTAGAGGGAGTCTAGTTCCCTGACTGATTTCTCTTTACCTTACAGCTGTTATACTTTAATTTTCCCTCTACCTTCTGTTCTGTTCCAGACCCTGCCACTGTCAGTGAGAGTCCCCAATGTAGCAAATGGAAAACACGCTTCTTTGCAGAGCGTATCTTCCTATTGGAACAACACAGGGAAACATAATGTAAGTAAGCACAGCTGTTAGGTAAAGTACCTAGTGCTCAGGTCTTAGAGGTTAGGTCCTCACCCTGTGTACTATGAAGAAAAAGGAACGAGGTGGAGGCGAGTATATTGTCCTTTAAAATGAGTTCTTGTCTTCTGTGTCTGAAGAACCCTGATGAAATTTTGGATGCAAATGGAAATAAGTTCCCCTTCCACTCCTCTCCTTTGTCTTTTCCAGTCCTATTGTCTACGTATCTTTATAGTCTTCCTTTTGTCTTTCCCCTTCTATTTTCCACCTTCCTATTACCGTCTTTGCTATCCACATTATTTTCCACAGTAAATTTGTATTGAAAGAATATCGTTCCATCAATCTAAGGCTGAGGTCACAGTGCAAAGTGCCGGAAGCAAACATGTAAACCTGCATTATTGCATGTGATTGTGCGCGTGATTCTTGTATGTTTGCACATGAGATTTTCCCATTTTTCATTATGAAAACGCATGCATTAACTCAACTCAAAAAAAGCATGCACACATTGTAAACTACAGGAATATTTACGTTTCCCGGTGTTTCCATTCTAACCAAAATCGCGTGCACAATCAAATGCGTAAAAAAACGTGCTAGTGTGGCCTAGCCCTAAAGCTAATTAATAAAGCCGTGACTACAAATATCTAACCTACCAAAATATATTACCTGTAAGAATCCAAAACAATAGATTTCTTTATTAGTGACCACAAAGATTATCAGGGGAAATCCAATAGATTTCTTTATTAGGACCAAAAAGTTTCAGGGAAATCCAATAGATTTCTTTATTAGTACACACAAAGATTATCAGGGAAATCCATAGATTCTTTATTGTGGACCACAAGATTATCAGGGGAAATCCAATAGATTTCTTAATTAGTGATCCAATAGATTTCTTAATTAGTGACCACAAAGTTTACCAGGGGAAATCCAATAGATTTCTTTATTAATGACCACAAAGATTATCAGGGGAAATCCAATAGATTTCTTTATTAGTGACCACAAAGATTATCAGGGGAAATCCAATAGATTTCTTTATTAGTGACCACAAAGATTATCAGGGGAAATCCAATAGATTTCTTTATTAGTGACCACAAAGTTTATCAGGGGAAATCCAATAGATTTCTTAATTAGAGATCAATAGATTCTTAATTAGTGACCACAAAGTTTATCAGGAGAAATCCAATAGATTTCTTATTAGTGGACCACAAAGATTATCAGGGAAATCCAATAGAGTTTCTTTATAGTGGACACAAAGTTTACAGGGGAATCCAATAGATTTCTTTATTAGTGACCACAAAGATTATCGGGGAAATCAGTAGATTTCTTTATTAGTGACCACAAAGATTATCAGGGGAATCCATAGATTTCTTAATTAGTGATCCAATAGATTTCTTAATTAGTGACACAAAGTTTACCAGGGGAAATCCAATAGATTTCTTTATTAATGACCACAAAGATTATCAGGGGAAATCCATAGATTTCTTTATTAGTGACACACAAAGATTATTCAGGGAAATCCAATAGATTTCTTTATAGTGCCACAAAGATATCAGGGAAATCCAATAGATTCTTTATTAGTGACCACCAAAAGATTATCAGGGGAAATCCAAATAGTTTCTTAATTAGTGATCCAATAGATTTCTTAATTAGTGACCACAAAGTTTATCAGGGGAAATCCAATAGATTTCTTTATTAGTGACCACAAAGATTATCAGGGGAAATCCAATAGATTTCTTTATTAGTGACCACAAAGATTATCAGGGGAAATCCAATAGATTTCTTAATTAGGGATCCAATAGATTTCTAATTAGTGACCACAAAGTTTATCAGGGGAAATCCAATAGAATTTCTTTATTAGTGACCACAAGATTATCAGGGGAAATCCAATAGATTTCTTATTGTTGACCACAAAGTTTATCAGGGAAATCCAAGATTTCTTTATTAGGGACACAAAGATTATCAGGGAAATCCAGTAGATTTCTTATTAGTGACCACAAAGATTATCAGGGGAAATCCAATAGCCTTTCTTAATTAGTGAATTCCAATAGATTCTATCTTAGTGGACCACCCAGTTTC